>CAUYON010138736.1:0-14286 GCA_963573935.1 Arctocebus calabarensis
TCCCTCTAGTAATGACTGTAATTTTTTTTTTTTTTTTTGAGACAGAGCCTCAAGCTGCCACCCTGGATAGAATGCCGTGGCATCACAGCTCACAGCAACCTCCAATTCCTGGGCTCAAGCGAGTCTCCTGCCTCTGCCTCCCAAGTAGCTGGGACTACAGGCGCCCACCACAACGCCCGGCCATTTTTTTTTTTTGGTTGCAGCCACCATTGTTGTTTGGCGGGCCCAGGCTGGATTCGAACCCGCCAGCTCAGGTGTACGTGGCTGGTGCCTTAGCCCGTTGAGCCACAGGCGCCGAGCCAATGACTGTAATTTTTAAGTGATGTGTGGTAAATGATATTTTGAGAAATCCCAACTATAAAGTGGTAAGGCAGTATCTCTAATTACCATTAATAACAAAAATCACAGGTATGCTAATACGTCTTGACTTTGTTGCTTATATTCATTAGAGGAAATACCGCATTTTATCTGGAGGTTACGAAGACAAATCTTTTATCCAAGGACTTCCTGAGTTCTAGCCACCATCCCATAGATCCCAGGTTAAGAATCCCTACACTGGGAGTGGGAACTTCCTAAAAGCAGGCAGCTGGGCAGATTCAGGGTGAAGTTCAAAGGACCCTTAGTGGGAAATACGGCTTTTCAAAATGGAGGCCTTGTCTACTTCCCTTCCTGACCCACTTCAGTGAATAACAATTTCTAATCTAGCTTCCACACTTGGCTTAGTCCACATCTCAGAATCCTGGGCACACAATGCTTGATGCCTAGCTTCATCAGGTGGCATGCAACCCTGTACAGCAATGTTTCCCAAGGGTGGGCTCTCTTTGTGTCCTTAGTACCTAACACTGCACCTGAAACTTAATAGTCTTTACACAAATGTCTACTGATGAGTAAGTACTTTCTGGCAGGTACTGAGCTAGGCAGGCCCCGAGGATACCAAGATGAAAGCCCCAGTCCCCGTCATACTAGGAAACGAGGTAACAGAAGTTCACCTGGCTCTTTGGTACCCACTAGTAAATGTTTCCCTCCCATCTAACTCCTAAATACTGAACATCCATTGTGAGTTATCTGGTCATTCCTAAAATACATTACACTTCATGGCAAGGAAGGAAATTAAGTTACTTTGACCAGGAACACTAAACTTGGGTAACAGACAAGTGTATGTTGGAGGTGGGGGAGGAACAGGGCAGGTGCGAACCGGAATTACAAAAGCGCAGTATCACCACAATGAAGACTGGAGGTAGCAGGAATCCCTCCCTCCACACTGATGAGGGCTTTCAAGGCCCAGCCCCGCACAGTGCACTCCAATACGCCTTATGGTGCACCCCAACACGCCTTCGGTCATCTCAGATGCCTTAGAAACCTAAGAGGGCGAGGCCAGTCTAGCAAAATGCTTAGATGAGAAACCCACTGGAGCCACTGTCTTCTTCAAACCAGGCAGCTGCAAATGCACCAAAAGAACGCATCGATGAACCTGGAAAGTTGGGGGGAAATGTTACTTTAAACCACAAATTAAGTCCGAAACGAACGCTCTGTAGCGAAATGACTCCGCCTTGCAGTTTTGCCTAATTAAGATTAAAATAACGAATGCGCGGGTGCTGAAGTAACTGCTAAAAATAGGTTAAAAAAATCCTCGCAAGCCAGTCGCCATCATACACGTAGCACAAAAATCTCCCACACCAAGCAAAGTAGGTCAAAATCAGACAAGCTGGGAGAAACCATGCACAGTTTTCCTCCCCGAGGCACACGGCAAAAAATTAGAAAGAACTCTTCTGCCGCCCAGAAAGGAGGAGAAGCGGACTGGACTCCCGGGCCTTTCCCGCTAGCTCAGCAAAACCTCCGGGACGGCGGCCGTCCGCCCTCCCCCGCCTTCCCGCCGCCCACAAAGCGGCCCTCCGCGGCCGCACCTGCACCATGATGGCCATCCGGAGCGAGTCCTTGGGGATGCTCTCGCTGCACTTCTTGCAAGAAGCGCGCCCGCTCTTGGCGTACTCGACTCGGTAGAGCTTATCCGAGGCCTCCGCCATCCTCGCCCTCGTGCCGTTGCAGCTCCAGGCGCCTGGGGATCCGCGCTGCCGCCTCGCCGCCCTGCCCGCCCACAGGCACCCGAGCGCCCGGAGCCGTCGCCGCTCGCAGATAGATTGGTGATGCCTGGCCGCGGGAACGCCCCCGGCGCGCGGGTCGTGGGGCGGGGCCGGGCGCGCGCGCCCCCTGTCGGCTCGGGGTGGAGCGGAGCTTCCCGGGCGCCCGCGGCGGGGCGGGGCGGTGTAGCAGCGGAAGCCGCCGCCGAGGGGGAGGCGGGGCTCGGGGCGTGTCGCCCCTTCTACCGCTTTGTCCTCGCGGCTAATTCTTCCTCGCTCCCTCTTGGTTATGTGTCTTCTCTCCTCTGAGCGCCGGGTCTCGGCCGCGCGGTTGAGCCGCCCTCGGGACCCGGCGGGAGCGGCGGGCGCTGTAACCTGCGACCCGCAGACCGCCGGGGCGGTCCCAGCCGCAAGCTGGTCTTCCGCGTCGGGAATTTTAAATGAATGGAATGCAGATCCCAGGACTGTTAGCAGTGCCTGTGCCTTTGTTGGTAATAGCAATCACAGAGGTTTTCATTTCACTTTAAAGTTTTTGGAGAAGAACTCAAAATATTGTTATGCTTACCCGCTGCTTTAAATTGCGGTGATTACTAGACCTTTTGCTACTAGATTTTGTTGTTTAACGTACAACTCTGTTATTTCAGTATAACTGGTTTCTTTTTTAATCCTATGTATTTTGTTCTATTCATTTCAAACATTGAGTGTGATGTGTTTGAAAATACGGTTAAACCCCTGCAAGTTGGTCAGAGTCTCACCCTGTCGCCCTCGGTAGAGTGCCGCGGCGTCACAGCTCACAGCAACCTCCAGCTCTTGGGCTCAAGCGATTCTCTTGCCTCCGCCTCCCGAGTAGCTGGGACCTCAGGTGCCCGCCACAAGGCCCGGTTATTGTTTGTTGCAGTTTGGCCCGGTCGAGTTCGAACTCGCCACCCTCGGTATATGGGGCCTGTGCCTTACTCACTGAGCCACAAGCGCTGCCCCAAGTTAACTCAATTTTCATAGATTGGACATGTACCTCATGTATAATTGGGTCAACTTAAGGAGGTGGTCAATGTAGAGAGGTGATAGACTATGGAGGTTCTATTGTATTCGATTTTACTGTAGTGAAGAAGAAAAGTAAGCAGGATAAATGTAACTCTCAAGAAGTATTAAGCCTATGTTGAAGGAAACTAGTGGCTTAAGAAATAAGGATGTTGAATAAGCAAGTAGGTTGTGAGACATAGGCAGAATCCTAAGAGTTAGTAACGTGTTAGATATGTTGAAATTAAACTGAATAGGTTGACTGTATGATGGAACAAATTCAGCGACCGTCCAAGTCAAAAGAGATGGTTGGGCTGGGTAAGGTGGTTCACACCTGTAATCCTACCATTCTGGGAGGCCTAACTGGGAGGATTGCTTGACCAAGGTCAGGAGTTTAAGACCAGTCTGAGCAAGTGAGACTACGTCTCTACTAAAAATAGAAAAATTAGCTGGGTGTGGCTCCGGCCTGTGGCTCAACGGGCTAAGGCACCAGCCATGTACACCTGAGCTGGCGGGTTCGAATCCAGCCCAGGCCCACCAAACAACGACAGCAGCAACCAAAAAATGGCCGGGCATTGTGGCAGGCGCCTGTGGTCCCAGCTACTTGGGAGGCGGAAGCAAGAGACTCGCTTGAGCCCAGGAGTTGGGGGTTGCTGTGAGCTGTGATGCCACAGCACCCTATCCAGGGTGACAGGTTGAGGCTCTGTCTCAAAAAAAAAAAAAAAGACAGAAAGAAAAGAAAAGGATGCTCAAACCATCTCTTGATTGCCAACTATTATCCTTAAGTGGCCACCATTGGTGATAACAGTTGTCCTATTCTGGCATCCATATGCTCCGCCCATGTGTACTTGCTTCTGTGTCTTTCCAATAAAGCAAGTGTGAGTTGCCTCCAGCATCCTGAGCATCCCGCAGCTCTGGTCCTCATACCCTCACCATCAGTGGGCCAGGGTAATAACACAAAAACAGATGTATGGACATTACATACCTTAATCCTAGGTTCTGGTGGTGTAGTCCTTCCACCGCATCTACACCCTCTTCTGCGTGTGTTATCCATCCCATGGAGTTCCTCTTGCTGCAAGTGGTTTAAATCAGATTTTTTTTTTTTGAGGCAGAGTCTTACTCCACTGTACCAGCCCAACTCAGATATTTTAAATGGATTCAATAGACTGCACGATTCAAGCATCATAATTTGGTCTGTGACGTTTTTGTTTTGTAACTGCTGGGATAGCTTGCCTGGTGATGTACCTAGAAGATCACATTGCATTAAGATACCATTGCGTTTCTTCTAGCTGAGTGCAGTGGCTTATGCCTATAAATCCCAGCACTCTGGGAAGCCAAGGCGGGAAGATCACCTGCACTCAGGAGTTCAAGACCAGCCTGAGCAGGAGCGAGACCTGTCTCTACTAAAAACAGAAAATTAGCCTGGGGGCCTGTAGTCCCAGCTACTCCAGAGGTTATGGTAAGAGAATTGCTTGAGCGCAAAGGTTTGAGGTTGCTATGAGCTATGACACCATGCCATTTTCCCCTGAGGCAACAGAGTGAGACTGTCTCAAAAAACTTTCCTCCACAATATTTATTTAAGAAAGTGGTCCGTAGGCTTCATGGACCACCAAGGAGATCCTAGGCACACACACACAAGTTTAAGCCAAAGGAGAACCAGCTCTCTGACTGCCTACTCAATATTTCTATCTGGATGGCGTATGTACTTCTCCCGTTGTGTCCAAACTGCCCCAAAGCTGCTCATCTCAGGAATGGCCCTCTGTCCTCTGCTTTGCTCAGACTGGAGACTTTGGAATCATCTCCACTCTTTTCCCTCTTCTGTTTCACACCCAGTCCATCACCAAATCCTGGCTTCCTGACTTTGGTCGTTCCTTACCGCTCTCCAGTCAGTGCCAAGGCGGGACCCACTGTCCTTTTTCGTGGCCCTGAGACAATCTCCCTGCAGTTGTTTCTCTCCACGAAAGAACATGAGGCCACTTTAGGGCTCACCTTGTATCAGTCCTGCATCCAAAAACTCTCCACAGCTTTCTTACCACACTGAGGCTAAAATCCAGGTTTCTTTCTGTCACTTAGCCTGGTCCCTAGCCCCTTCTCTGACTCCACTGGTGCCTTGTACCCTTGGTTCCTGTGGCTCCAACCACACGCCTCCCGCCTTTTCTCCTGAGGTGGGAGCCTCTCTTTGACTGTGCTCTTCTGGAACAGTCTCCATCCACCCGGCCGGCTGCTGGCTCACTCTCCAGCATCATTCATCTCCTAGCTGCACATGGCCTGGTGTGTCCATCCTGGAGGACGCACTGAACTCCCTGAGCACCCTGGCTAAGACCCTGGGTCCTATACTTGTCTGTAACTTTTTGCCCTACTTCACACCAATTACTCCTAACATTATATGTTATGTGTATGTATACATTTATTGTCTGTCTCTGTCACCAGACTGTAAGCTCCATGGGGCAGGGCTTTGGTGTATTTTGCTCACTGCAGTATTCTCAGTGCCGGGAACAGTGCCAAGTATTTGTGGAGTGAATGTCCAAATCTTACACTTGGCCCTCCCACTGCACAACCCAAGTGTTTAATTTAAAATGTTACTTCATGCTTGCATAGCTTTGTATATTTTACAAAGGACTTTCAGAAACATTCTTTTGTTTGTACCTCATGACACTGTAAAAAGGTTTTTAAAAAACTAATAAACAATTATATTTACTTAAAGATATTCAGAATGTTCACAGAACAGCTGCAATTTTTTTTTTCAATGGCACAGTGGTAGTCAGTTAAAATAAAAATTTCATATACGAACAGATAATTAAAAATGAAAAAGCTACCATCCCCATGGATAACTAATTTGTACTATGCACCAACAAAATCCTGGCTTAAATTCCCATTCCGAATTACTACAATCCTAATAGTAAAGCAAGGGTAGTAGCAGTCTAAAATACCAATAGAGGCCCTGGGTGGTGGCTCATGCCTGTAATCCCAGCACTCGGAGAGTCCGAGGAGGGTGGATTGGTTGAGCTCAGGAGTTCTAGACTAGCCTGAGCAAGAATGAGACCCCATCTCTAAAAATATCAGCGGCAAGATAATCTCTTGATCCCAGGAGTTTGATGTTAGGGTATTCTACTGAGGGCAACAGAGTGAGACTCTTTCTCAAAGAAAAACAAAAACCCCCAAAATAAAAAAAATACCAGTAGGTATAGGGTTGTCTAAAAAATTAGTTGATAATTCTTGTTAACAACATATAAAAAAAGACATTGTGCAGTTTAAAAACTAATCTTACACAGTTTTATGTTTCAATGTTTTTCTTTACAAATCTTACACAGCGTTTTTTGTTTGTTTGTTTGTTTTTTGTAGAGACAGAGTCTCTTTTTATCGCCCTTGGTAGAGTGCTGTGGCATCACAGCTCACAGCAACCTCCAACTCATGGGCTTAGGTGATTCTCTTGCCTCAGACTGCAGGCGCCCGCCACAACGCCCGGTTATTTTTTTGCTACAGTTTGGCTGGGGCTGGGTTTGAACCCGCCACCTTCGGTACATGGGGCTGGCATCCTACACTCTGAGCCACAGGTGCTGCCTTTTTTTTTTTTTTGAGACACAGTCTCACTATGTCCCCTTCAGTAGAGTGCTGTGGTGTCACAGCTCACAGCAACCTCAAACTCTTGGACTTAAGTGATTCTCTTGCCTCAACCTCCCAAGTAGCTGAGACTACAGGCGGCCGCTACAACGCCTGGCTATTTTTGTTGTTGTCATTGTTTAGAAGGCCTGGGCTGCTTTGAACCTGCCAGTTCTGGAGTATGGGGCTGGCACCCTAACTACTGAGCTACAGGTGCGAGCCAGGCTTAAGCTTTTTAAAAGCGATCTGTCAACATTTCAAAACCTAGATATTTTTCATAAAAGTCTAAATTTCTGTTTGTACTTGGAACTGTTGAATGTGGGAGCATTGGGCTCTTGCGTTCTCACATGGCAGCAACTGGCTGGAGCTGAACAGATACGCATTTAAATGGAGTGTTTAGTTGTTACTGTCCTCCAGCTTTTTGCTACTTTCCCTGTTGTAGTTATCTATTGCTGCATAATAAACCTCTCAAAACTAAGTGATGAAGACAATGGGAATTGTTTATGGTTCTTGTAGAGTTTTGGGGGCTTGACCGTGCTGAGCTAGGTGGTGCTCACTCAGAGTTTCAGGTCTTTTTAATCAGAGATGCTGGGGGTGGAGTCAGCTCAAAGGCTTCCTTTTTTTTTTTTTGGTAGAGACAGAGTCTCACTTTATCACCCTCGATAGAGTGCCGTGGCGTCACACTGGTCACAGAAACCTCCAACTCCTGGGCTTAGGCGATTCTCTTGCCTCAGCCTCCCGAGTAGCTGGGACTACAGGTGTCCGCCACAACGCCTGGCTATTTTTCTGTTTTGCAGTTCAGCTGAGGCCGGGTTTGAACCTGCCACCTTTGGTATAAGTGGCCGGCCCCTACTTGATGAGCCACAGGCGCCGCCCAAAGGCTTCCTTTGATGGTGGAAGCTGGCCAGATCTCAGCTGAGACTGTGACCAGGGTTTACCTATGGCCTCCCCATGTGGTCTGGGCGTCCTCACAGCGTGGCCACTGTTCTCTCTGTCCTCACCTCTCAGGACAGAATTGATCTCTGTGCCCTGTGCTCTCGCTTCGCTTTTCAAGTCTTTCCAGGAACTTTTCATTTTCTGATAAAGAAATGGAGAAGAGGACTGACATGCTCAAGGCCGCCCGGTATTAAAGCCAGGGTGAGAGTGAGCCTTGCCTTCCCTGGTTCACTGAGTCACTGTTCCCTCTCTCCTTGCTTGTGCTGAAAGCTCTGTGGCCTCCTTGGCCCTTCCTTGGATTGGAGGCAGCTGTGTGGAGTCAGCATATCTGGCCCTTTCACTGGCTTTAATCTTTTCCTTGGCAGAAACTTTGTGTTTACTCAGTTTTTTCTCTGTGTCAGCTTACTGCCTGGCATTTCATTAACCCTCAGAAAATGTTAGTTTCATTAAATCTCAGTCTTTCAAGCATCCTCAATTTTCTCTGGATTTTTGTGGCATCTATTGCTCCAAAAGAAACTTCAGTTCCTGATGAGGTAGGGGAATAGGGGACTGAGCAGGAGCAAGGAAATGTGTCCCTGTAAGCCCACTGTCCCTTAGGACCTTCAGAGATCTCTCACGAAATTCCTGAGCCCAAATACTGTTGTCTTGGGATGTGTGTGTGAGAGAGGCAGAGACACTGAGCTTAAGGGATTTATTATGGTTTTCCTTCAATAAAACTAAATAACAAAAACAAACACAAAATTAGATAAAAGGCTTAAGTGAAAGCCTTCTCCCTCATCCCTCCCTGTTCCCACACCCAGAGGTCATCACTCATTACTGTTTATCTTATAGTTTGGCTTACATACTTCCAGATTCTTTTTCTACACATTCATACATACATACACACACAGTTTGAGATCATGTTAGGTACATGTCGTACCCTAAGTTTTTAAAAATTATCTAAAAGACAATCTATTCCTGACAGAATATGGGATATTTCATTACCCTTTTTTTTTTTTTTTTTTTAATTTATTGTTGGGGGCTCGCGCCTGTGGCTCAGCAGGCTAAGGCGCCAGCCACGTACACCTGAGCTGGCGGGTTCGAATCCAGCCTGGGCCCGCCAAACAATGACGGCTGCAACCAAAAAATGGCTGGGCGTTGTGGTGGGCGCCTGTAGTCCCAGCTACTTGGGAGGTGGAGGCAGGAGATTCGCTTGAGCCCAGGAGTTGGAGGTTGCTGTGAGCTGTGATGCCACAGCACTCTACCCAGGGTGACAGCTCGAGGCTCTGTCTCAAAACAAACAAATTTATTGTTGGGGATTCATTGAGGGTACAAGAAACCAGGTTACACTGATTGCATTTGTTAGGTAAAGTCCCTCTTACAACCGTGTCTTGTCACCCAAAGGTGTGGCACACACCAAGACCCCACCCCCTCCCTCCTTCCCTCTCTCTGCTCTTCCTTTCCCCACCCCCTCCCTCCTTCTTTCTCTCTCTGCTCTCCCCTTCCCCCACCCCCACTAATTGTCCCCCATTAATTGTCCTCATATCAAAATTGAGTCCGTAGGATTCATGCTTCTCCATTCTTGTGAGGCTTTACTAAGAATAATGTGTTCCACTTCCATCCAGGTTAATGCCAAGGCTGTAAAGTCTTCATCTTTTTTAATGCCTGAACAGTATTCCATAGTGTACATATACCACAGCTTTTTAATCCATTCCTGGGTTGTTGGGCCTTTAGGCTGTTTCCATATTTTGGCAATTGTAAACCGAGCTGCAATAAACAGTCTAGAGCAAGTGTCCTTATGATGAAAGGATTTTTTTTCCTTCAGGGTAGATTTTCAGTAATGGGATTGCAGGATCAAATGGGACGTCTAGCTTGAGTTCTTTGAGGGTTCTCCATACTACCTTCCAAAAAAGGTTGTATCAGTTTGCAGTCCCACCAGCAGTGTAAAAGTGTTCCCTTCTCTCCACAACCACACCAGCATCTGCAGTTTTGAGATTTTGTGATGTGGGCCACTCTCACTGGGGTAGGATGGTATCTCAGGGTGGTTTTGATTTGCATTTCTCTAATAATTAGGGATGATGAGCATTTTTTCATATATTTGTTAGCCATTGTCTGTCTTCTTTAGAGAAGGTTCTATTCATGTCTCTTGCCCCTTGATATATGGGATTGTTGGCCTTTTTCACATGGATTAATTTGAGTTCTCTATAGATCCTAGTTATCAAGCTTTAGTCTGATTCAAAATATGCAAATATCCTTTCCCATTGGGTAGGATGTCTATTTGCTTTGGTTGTTGTCTCCTTTGCTGTACAGAAGCTTTTCAATTTAATCAAGTCCCATTTGTTTATTTTTGTTGTTGTTGCAATTGCCATGGAAGTCTTCTTCATGAAGTCTTTCCCCAGGCCGATATCTTCCAGTGTTTTTCTTATGCTTTCTTTCAGGATTTTTATTGTGTCATTCATTAAATTTAAGTCCTTTATCCATCTTGAATCAATTTTTGTGAGTGGAGAAAGGTGTGGGTCCACTTTCAGTCTTTTACATGTGGATATCCCTTTCTTCCAGCACCATTTATTGAATAGGGGGGTCTTTCCCACAAGGTATGTTCTTGTTTGGTTTATCCAAGATTAGGTGATTGTAAGATGTTAGTTTCATTTCCTGGTTTTCTATTCTATTCCAAATGTCTATGTCTCTATTTTTGTGCCAGTACCATGCTGTCTTGACCACTATGGCTTTGTAGTACAGCCTAAAATCTGGTATGGTGATGTCCCCAGCTTTGTTTTTATTACTAAGAACTGCCTTAGCTATACTGGGCTTTTTCTGGATCCATACAAAACGCAGAATCATTTTTTTCAAATCTTGAAAGTACGATGTTGGTATCTTAATAGGGATGGCATTGAATAGGTAGATTGCTTTGGGAAGTATAGACATTTTAATGATGTTGATTCTTCCCAGCCATGAGCATGGTATGTTCTTCCATTTGTTAATATCCTCTGCTATTTCCTTTCTTAGGATTTCATAATTTTCTTTTTAGAGGTCCTTCACCTCCTTTTTTAGGTATATTCCTAGGTATTACTTTTTCTTTGAAGCTATGTTGAAGGGCGTTGTGTCTTTAATTAGCCTCTCCTCTTTAGAGGTGTATACAAAGGCTCCTGACTTGTGGACATTTATCCTGAGACATTACTGTATTTTTTTTATGACTTCCAGGAATCTTGCAGTTGAGTTTTTGGAGTTCTCTAAGTATAAGATCATATAGTCAGCAAAGAGAGAGAGTTTGACCTCCTCTCCTCCCATTTGGATGCCCTTTATTTCCTTGTCTTTCCTAATTGTATTGGCTAGCACTTCCAGCACTATGTTGAATAGTAATGGTGACAGAGGACAGCCTTGTCTTGTTCCAGTTCTAAGAGGAAAAGTTTTCAGTTTTACTCCATTCAGTAAAATATTATCTGTGGGTTTGTCATAGATAGCTTTGATCAGTTTCCAAAATGTGCCACATATGCCTATACTCTTCAGTGTTCTGATTAGAAAAGGATTCTGGATTTTATCGAATGCTTTTTCTGCATCTATTGAGAGAATCATATGGTCTTTGTTTTTGCTTCTGTTAATATGGTGGATAACGTTTATGGACTTATGTATGTTAAACCAGCCTTGCATCCCGGGGATGAAACCTACTTGATCATGATGTATGACTTTTTTGATGATAAGCTGTGATCTATTGGCTAGGATTTTGTTGAGAATTTTTGCATCTGTATTCATGAGGGAAATTGCTCTGAAATTCTCCTTTTTAGTTGGGTCTTTTTCTGATTTTGGTATCAGGGTGATGTTTGTTTCATAGAATGTGTTGGGGGAAGATTCCTTCCTCCTCAATGTTTTGGAATAATTTCTGCAATAATTTCAGGAATAAGCTCTTCCTTGAAGGTTTGATAGAAATCCGGTGTAAAGCCATCTGGACCAGGGCATTTTTTTTTTTTTGAAGATTTTTTTTATTGTTTCTTTAATCTCAGTACTTGAAATTGGTCTGTTCAGGAGCTCTATTTCTTCCTGGCTAAGTCTAGGGAGAGGGTGTGATTCCAAATATTGATCCATTTCCTTCACATTGTCAAATTTCTGGGCATAGAGTTTCTGGTAGTATTCAGAGACAATCTCTTGTATCTCTGTGGCATCAGTTATAATTTCCCCTTTATCATTCCTGATTGAGTTTCCTAGAGATTTTACTTTTCTATTTCTAGTTAGTCTGACCAAAAGTTTATCTATTTTATTTACTTTTTCAAAAAACCAACTCCTTGTTTCATGAATTTTCTGAATGATTCTTTTGTTTTCAATTTTATTACTCTCTGATTTAATTTTGGATATTTCTTTTCTTTTGCTGGGTTTAGGCTTAGATTGTTCTTCTTTTTCCAATTCCATAAGGTGGCTTATGAGTTTGTTGATGTGCTCTTTCTGTTTTTCGAATGTAGGCATCTAATTTTCCTCTGAAAATTGCTTTTGCAGAATCCCACAGGTTTTGGTAGCTTGTGTCTTCATTTTTGTTATGCTCAAGAAAGTTAATGATTTCCATTTTTATTTCTTCCTGCAGCAACTGTCATTCAACAGAGGTTGTTTAATTTCCATGCCTTTGTGTAGGGTTGAACGTTTTTGTTAGAGTTGAGTTCCACCTTTAGTGCCTTGTGGTCTGAGAAGATACAAGGTAATATTTTGATTCTTTTGATTCTGTTGATGTTTGTTTTGTGCCCTAGGATATGATCAATTTTGGAGAATATTCCATGGGGTGATGAGAAGAATGTATATTCTTTATCTTTGGGATGGAGTGTCCTATATATGTCCATCAAACACAGCTGTTCTAGGGTCTCATTTAAATCCCTTATATCTTTGTTTAATTTCTGTTTAGAGGATCTGTCCAGCTCTGTAAGAGGAGTGTTAAAGACCCCTGTTATTATGGTATTATAGGGTATCATGTTGCTCAGACTGAGTAAGGTCTGTTTGAGGAATCTAGGAGGATTTAAATTGGGTGCATAAATATTTAGAATTGAAATGTCTTCTTGTTGTATTTTTCCCTTGACCAATATAAAGTGACCATCTTTGTCTTTTTTGGCTTTAGTTGCTTTAAATCTACATGTATCTGAAAATAAGATTGCAACGCCTCTTTTCTTCTGAACTCCATTTGCCTGAAAAATTGTCTTCTAACCCTTAACTTGGTGTTTTAATTTGTCTTTTGAAGCTAGGTGTGTTTCCTGCAGACATAAAATGGATGGCTTTTTTTTAATACAGTCAGTCAATCTATGCCTCTTCAGTGGGGAATTCAAGTCATTAACATTTATTGAGATAACTGATAAGTGTGGTAGTGTTCTATTCATCTCATTTTGTGAGAGTCCATTGCTTCGTTTTATCTTTTGCATCAGTGTGGAAGTTAGGTTCTGTCCTTTAATTTCTGAGTTCTTACTTTGCTGCTGATCCATTGAGATGGTCAGTGTGTAGAACAAGTTGAAGTATTTCCTGTAGAGCTGGTCTTGTTGTGGTAAATTTTTCAATATTTGTATATCAGTAAATGATTTGATTTCTGTGTTAATTTTAAAGCTTAGCTTAGCAGGATATAGAATTCTGGGCTAGAAATTGTTCTGTTTAAGTAGATTAAAGGTAGATGACCATTGTCTTCTTGCTTGGAAAGTTTCATTAGAGAAGTCTGCAGTCACCCTGATGGATATTCCCCTATAGGTCAACCTGTGCTTACTCCTGGCAACTTGAAGAACCTTTTCTTTTGTCTTGACATTGGACAGGTTCATCACAATGTGTCTTGGAAAAGCTTGGTTAGAGTTGAGGTGACCTGGGGTTCGATATTCCTCTGAAAGGAGTGTGTCAGAATCTTTGGTGATATTTGGAAATTTCCATTTATAATATTCTCTAGTATGGCTTCCATTCCCCTGGGGCATTCTTCTTCCCCTTCTAGGATACCTATAACTTGTATGTTTGAATGCTTCATAAAATCCCATAATTCTGTCAGTGAAGCCATCCAGACCAGGTCTGGAATGTTCTGCTTTCTCTCTTCTTTTCTGCCTCTTTAACTATCTGAGTTATCTCAAGAGCTTTGTCCTCTACCTCTGAGATTCTTTGTTCTGCATGGTCTAATCTGTTGTTGATGCTTTCTATTGTATCTTTAAGTTCCCTAATTGACTACTTCAGTTCCTTCAGCTCTGCTATATCCTTTCTATATTCTTCATATCATTCATCTCTTATTTGATTCTGTTTTTGGATTTCCTTTTGTTTATTTTCCACTTTATCAGCAGTTTCCTGCATTGTTTTCATCATCTGTATTCTAAATTCCCTTTCTATCACTTCTAACATTTCTTTATAGGTAGAATCCTCTGTAGTAGCTACCTCACTGTCCCTTCGTGAGGTGGTTTGCTCTGGACTGTTTTTTCATGATGCCAGGAGTTTTCTACTGATTCTTTCTCATCTGTTTTCTTGCCCTAATTTTCCTTTCACTTCCTCTTGATCTTTAAGTTGCAGTGCCTCTGGACTAGGGTTTGATGAATCCCATTGTACCATAACCGGTCTCCCTCTATGCCCCTGAGGGCCAGGGCTATAAGGCATCTCAATCCCTGCTTTTAGGCTGCTCAGTCACTAGATTACTTGCTCCTGCCTGATCCTTGCTCTGTGACCCTGAGGGCGGAGCTTGCCAGGGCAA
>CAUYON010138740.1:0-42308 GCA_963573935.1 Arctocebus calabarensis
ATATAGTGATCAAGAAAATGCCATGAAGGCTATCTGTAACAGTACGATCAAAACATTTCTGAATGTATATGAATCATGCCCTATGATTGCACCAATGTACAGAATTATGATTCAATAAAATTATAAAAAAAAAAAAGAAAAAAAAAACTTTTAAATGTCAACAACGTAACTTCTTGGATGACAATGATGATGTAATTAAGCTGTATAAAAATCTTCCAAGAGTTATTCCAATTCACCAGTATGGATTATTTCATTCAGATTTCATCAAACTCTATATTTAACAGATTAGGAAACTGAGATGTAGAAAGAGTAACTTGCCCAGAATCACGTGGTCAGTGAGTGGTAGCCTCAGTGTTTAACCCCACAGCCCTCCTTTTGGACTCTTTGGCCCTGCAACTTCTGGAGTCACTTCACTGTGGCTAACCCAACCAACTGGAACCATGTTGTTCAATAAACTCCCCACAGTTCCAATGAAATCCATAAACTCTTCCCTTCGGGAGGACTCTTAAAAGAGGAAATACAAGAGAAGAAGAAAAGCAGCTACTGTAATGGAATGAAATAGATGAAATATTTTTATGCCAAATTATTTGAAACTAGTTATTATGGGAAGATGGTGACTAACTTTTTATTTATCTCCCTAAAGAAAAGATTCTTGGCTGGATGTGGTGGCTCATGCCTGTAATCCTTGCACTCTGGAAGGCCCAGGCAGGTGGATTGCTTGAGCTCAGGAGTTCAAGACCAGCCTGAGCAGGAGTGAGACCCTGTCTCTACTCAAAATAGAAAAAATTAGTCAGACCTGGTGGCACACACCTGAAGTCCTAGCTATTCTTGGGTCTGAGGCAGGAAGAACCCTTGAGCCCAGGAGCTTGAGGTTGCCATGAGCTAGGCTGGGGCAACAGAGTAAGACTCTGTCTCAATACAAGAAAGAAACAAAAGAGGTGAACAACAGAGGTGATGGGTTAGATGCAAAACTGTAGGTGTCTTTTGTTATGATGAGGTGGAGAGGAGTTACTCCTCTGCTCAGGACAGGGTACTCAGGTGATGGGTATTGACTCTGGGGTCTCTTCTAGTCACTTTGAAATCCTCCTACCAACAAACAAATATTACTTTATTCTATGCGCATTTATTTACTTATTTATTATTTAAGCCAATTAGTCTTTATTTATTCTATGCATGAATTTACTATATTCAAGGCATGTTTCTAGGTGTTTATGTAAATTAAGTAATCTATTCTTCAAAATAAATCCACAACATAGATGCTCTTATTATCCTCTTTTCACAGATGGGGAAATTAAGGCACTGATCTATGACCTTTGACCTTTTGTAAAATCATCGTTCACAATGCCTGCTACCTCGTAATATATAGATAACTTTCCTGAGTGGGAACAAGTGTATCCATGTGCAAACACACACACACACACTCTTCGATAAGCCTGCAGTACATAGTGATGGAGCCAAGTGTGAACTTGGAGGACCTGTGCTTAACTTGTGCTCTGAAATTTACTATCTAATTATTGACAGCTCTAAAGTTCAGTCCTTTCCTCTGTAAGACAAAAATAGATGATCACAGTTCTTGGTTGTCCAGCTGTTCTGGTTTGCCTAGAACTAAAGTTTCTCACGGTGAGAGGGATTTTCAATGCCGAAACCTGGACAGCACAGGTAAACCAAAGCGTTCTATTCATAGTGAACATCATCACTGACAACAAATATAAAAATAAATATCTGCCCTCTTTGTCTCTCAGTGTTGGATTTCTTCCTACATGCACAGGTGTCAATCTGTAGAATGTATTTTCTGCGTCTGCTCTGACCAGTGCTACGCCCCGCCCCCTCCGTGTTCAGTTCTTAACGTCTGTTCTTATCTCTGCATGAAAACCACACAGGCCAGGGCAGCGAACTGCTCCCACTGCCCCCGCACACTCAGCTGCTCCGCACCGAGTGTGGAGGAAGAATTGGTCTCACTCAGACCCGCTGTGTGATGAGTTCTGGCCTCTACCTGAGTCAGTGCAACTGCAGCAACAAGATTACTTTAAACAGCAGGTAAAACGGAGTTTAGCCCGTGGAAGCCCATGGGCCGTTTTTCAAGGCGTTTCCATTTGAAATAACATCCACAAATTCAACAAAAGACAAGGCAGAAAGAACAAGCGCGTCCTCCTTCATGGTGCCCTTTCATGATTGTGAATCCAAGCCCACTAACCTTCCTTTATCACATTTCACCAAGAGGGACAATATATTCTACAGTTCAGTGTAGCTATTCATGTAAAACTGGTGCATTTTCATGAAGCACAGTCCACCCTGTCTGACTGGGACCCTCTAGAGATCACTCACTCGCTCTCTCTGAGCCACGTGCTGGTTCCAGCCTCTTGTGCTCCCATCACTGCCCTGGGCGCATTTTCTGTCACCACGGTGAAGCAGTGAAGTCCCTGGTGACAGTCATACATGAGTTCCTTGCCTCAACTTACTAATTTCTGGTCGCAGCAAGACTTGAAGTCAGCCCGTGATGGAGAAAAGGGTGAAACAACTGTCTCATGTTTCCATTTCATTAGACCAATGCTTACTGAACATCCATTATTTGGACAGATTGGTGCTAAATGCTATCAAACACTAAGAAAATGAATAAAACACAAGCTCTGACATTGTGAATAGAAGGGAATACAAGCATGAAAATGATTAAAATTCAAAGTAGGATGTGAGGTGTGGCAGAGAAGGACAAGCTGATTCCAGATGGTGACATCATGTCTATTTGCAGGGACAGAGGAAAGAGCAGACCTCACCCAGGGGACAGGTTGAATGATGTTGAATGATCATTGAGTGATGTGTGTTGAATGATGTTCAGGATTAAGGCCGAATTGTGGGAAAACAGCATTTTACTAGCATACCCGGTAGTAAGAGACTTGGGGATGTTGCAGTTTCAACAAAATTTGTCAACATCGGGGAGGGGGGAGTAAATGAAGTAGAAAATATGAAAGACAATTATGCTTTGGTCAGAACATACAGTACCTGTGATGACAAGGTTAATGATTTTTCTCCTTATTCTGGAAGCAACAGGAAGAAAATACAAAGTATTCAATGGGAGGGTGACATGCCAACCCGGCTTTCAGGAAAAATTGACAGGGAACAGAGAGAGGATAAAATGGAGACTGGTTTGCAGAGGACTACCAAACTCTGGGGAGCAGAAATGGCAGCCTCCAAAACGAGAAAGAGGTCAAGGGTACAGAGACAGAGATGGGGAAACCTACCAGAAACTCTGTGCACAAGCCACTGGGAGAGGAATCCCTGAGAGACAGGAGACGGACAGGTTCACTCACCCAGCAGACACTGATCAAGTGTCTATAATACACTAGACGGGCAAAATTTAGACATCCAGAGAAGGGTTCCTTCCTCCCCAAAGGGATAACCCTTCAGTTGGAATGCATAAGGAGTAATTCCAACCACTCTGGGTACAGCTAAAACATGGACAGGTGGGTTGGTAAACATGGGAGAGCTAGTCAGGGAAGGAAGTGTCAACTAGGAATATTCTAGAAAATTCCTAACCGTGCCACAAGATAGTAAAAAGTGAAAAATTAGAAAACTTCAGTAGAGGCCAAATGGCTCCTGTTTGCCCTGCTTTGAGTCAGTGCCTTTCCTCGGCCATTATCCATAACAGCACCCAGGTGAAGAGACAACTATTTCAAACTGTGCTGGTTCCTTATTAGAGTGTGAGCTTCGTTATGTCTTGTTCACTGCTGTGCACAATCAATAGTTGATGAATGAATAAATTAAGGCTTTGTCACTCTTAAACCTTGTTCTTATCCTTCTTGGAATCAATCAACCTCTGTCTCTCTCCCTGTCTGTTTCCCTCTTACACATACACCTCCTCACTACGAGTCTTTTTCTTGGAGCAGGAGGAAGGTAGAGGGGAGACAGAGCAGGTGTCAGCAGCATGTGAGCGGGGTGAACGACCCACTAACTCTCGGGGAAACTTTTCTAGCGTCCCCATGAATGCTGAGACAGCTTGACAAATGACTGGGTCATTAACAGAGCGCCTCTAACTTCAGAATTACTCAAGGTGCACAAGATTCAGGCTCAGCTGCACTACTCACCTGTTATAAGAAATGACAGTGACAGTGGTGGTCATTAGGACAATGAACAGCAGCAGTAAAGCCCCTCCAGCCATGAAGGGGATATATTGACTATTGGTTTTACCTAGGAAGGGAAAAAAAAAGTTATAGTAAGAATTAGGTAATTCAACCAAAGGTAGAAAAAGGAAGAAAATATACCTTAATTATGACATAATAACAATGAAATATAACTAAAATTCCAATAAAAAAATAGGATGAACTAAAGGAAAAAGACAATTTTTTTCTTTTAGAGACATCCAAATATTTCTCATTTTTCACAGATTTTTATTTGTTCCTCGATTAATCTGGGTTTAAAAAAACAAGAATATAAAGGATGTACATTCACCAAAGCATCACTTCATTCTAATAAGCTCTCAGCCACATGCACAAAACCTTTTGTAGAAAATAATAACTATTGAAATAAATAAATAAGTAAATAAATGATTTATTTTTATATCTGATATATTAAGTATTTCCAACATACACCAGTATGTAACTTTGATGTTTATATATCAAATTTTGTTTAAAAAATATTTGACTCAATTTGTTAATGATTAAAAATAAACACAAAAACATATATGACTTCAACTCAGTGTTTAATTGGAAATTTACAATGGTCCAGGAATCTGAAATTCTCATCCTAGGTCTTATACGATGTAGCAGACAGACCTCCAGAAAATTTCTTCACTTTCTCTGCACGAGACTTTTCATATGCCAAGTGATAGCAAGGACAACAGTTCTAATTACATCATAGAATCACGCCAAGAGTCTAATGGTTCAATATTCAGAAGAGCAATGGGCTTGTCGCCTGTGGTTCAATGGGCTAAGGCACCAGCCATGTACACCTGAGCTGGCGGGTTAAAATCCAGCCCAGGCCCACCAAACAACAATGACGGCTGCAACCAAAAAATGGCTAGGCGTTGTGGCAGGTGCCTGTAGTCCCAGCTACTTGGGAGGCGGAGGCAGGAAACTCGCTTGAGCCCAGGAATTGGAGGTTGCTGTGAGCTGTGATGCCACTGCACTCTATCCAGGGTGACAGCTTGAGGCTCTGTCTCAAAAAAAATAAATAAATAAAAAATAAAATAAAATAAAATAAAATAAAATGAAAACAAACAAAATAAACTATTAAAAAAAAAAAAGAGTGAAGAACTATTAGTAGAGAAACGACCCCTCTGGTCTGTGGAAGACATTTTTTCCTCCACTTATTTCTTCCTTTACACTCCACTATTTAGCTACAACTTTTTTTCCTGGTAAACTCAAAACCTAGGCCCACCCATTTTTTCCCTAGCTTTATGGCCTTCTTGTTTAAGAGTGAAGAGTATTTCATGTGTGTACACAACACGTTTTCTTTACCCACTCATCTGCTGCTGGACACTAAGTTTGTTTTCTCAGCTTGTCTCTTGCAGATAATGCTTCAGTGAGTATGTGAGTGCAGGTGAGTCTTGAAGATCTGGATCTCATTTCCTTTCTGTACACTCCCAACAGAGGGATTAACAATTCCATTTTTATGTTTTTGAGGAATCTCCATTCTGTGTGAATGATGGCTGCACCAGCTAACACGCCCACCAACAGCGTACAAGGGTTCCCTTTTCTCCGCATTCTGCTGATGCTGGCTATCTGTTATCCTTGTCAGGTTCACAGGGATGAGGTGATGTCTTGCTGTGGTTTTGGTTTACATTTCCCTGATGATCAGTGATGTTGAGCATCTTTTCACAAAAATATTGGCCACTTTTATGCCTTCTTTGAAAAAATATCTACTTGGATCTTTTGCCCACTTTTTAATTGCGTGTTATTTGTTTTTGGTTTTGTTTCTGGGTTTTTTGTGGGTTTTTTTGTTTTTTTTGTTTTTTTTGGAGACAGAGTCTCACTATGTCGCCCAGTGTAGAATGCTGTGAAATCACAGCTCACAGCAACCTCAAACTCTTGGGCTTAGGTGATTCTCTTGCCTCAGCCTCCCGAGTAGCTGGGACTACAGGTGCCCACCATTAACACCTGGCTATTTTTTGGTTTTAGCTGTCATTGTTGTTTGGCAGGCCAAGACTGGATTTGAACCCACCAGTTCCAGTGTATGTGGCTGGCGCCCTAGCCACTGAGCCTGGGGGGTATTTTTGTTTGTTTGTTATTGTTTTGTTTGGGGGTTTTGTGCTGTGAAATCCTTATATTTATGGCAGCAAGGCTGAATCCGGAGGATATTATGTTATGTCAAACAAGCCAGATAAAGAAAAACAAATACTGTAGGGTCTCAACTGCATGTGGAATCTAAAAATATCTAACTCCTAAGAGCAGGAATATTATGGTGTTTGCCAGGAGCTGGGGGTGCAGAAAATGGGGAGTTGTTGGTCAAAGTGTACCAACTTTAGGTTGTAAGATGAGCAAGTTCTCCCTAGGGACCAAATGTACAGAGTGGGGAGTGATCAATGACTTAATTTGATTGTGGTGACTATATGTTCGTATGTGCTAAATTATACATACGTTGTACACTTTGAATATATTCGATCTTTATCTGACAATTAAACCTTTAAACAAAATTTAAAGCAATTTTTTTTCTTTGGGGAATTTGCTATTTTCAGAATTTTCTAAATGATGTGTTGCTTGTGTAATCAGAGAAAAAAGTACAAAAATTTAAAGGTTTGCATGCTTAAAACAGAATATCCTACCAAGTTTTAGTGGTGATATTTAAAGTACAGGAAACACAAACGTTCTTTTTAGAAATAAACTCAGAACACTTAATAATTAAAATCACACTCTTTGTTAAGCTCTTGATTCCATGAATTTAGAAATAGAATCCTGGAAAGTATGGCCTGTCACACTGGTCAATTATAAATACAAATTTGAAATGCATTCTTTAATATGAAATTTTGTACCTACTTTAAACCTCTTCTAGCCACGTGTGACCTATTGGAGTCAACCCCACTTATTCAATCAGTCTTTAAACACACAGCAGTTCAGGCTGCACTGCACACCCTGGCACTACAGATAAAATGGGGGGTAAAGGCAAATTTGATATGTGATTTAATGGAGGTTATGTTGTTTAGAAAAGTGCCAGGCAGGGTGGCACATGGGGCTCAAAGGAGTAGGATGCTGGCCCCATATACTGGAGGTGGCAGGTTCAAACTCAGCCCGGCCAAAAACTGCAAAAAAAAAAAAGAAAAAAGAAAAGTGCCACACAATTTAAAAACAGGCAGAGAACAAACATGGTCCCTTAAGAAATAGAGCAAGCACACGAGGTCAGGTAGAGGCTGCATCCTGACCCAGTGTCCCAGCCTGCAGCCAGCCCTGCTCTTCACTCCCGTGCCTGCCCTCAGCTTAGAATCAGGCTGGTGCAAGAAACACACAACTTGCCAGACCCCCCTATGCCTGGAGTGGGGGGGAGAAAAAATAACAAACGGTTGTGGATGCTTTCGGGGGTTAATCAATAGTTCACAACATTCGCTTTTTCCCTTAAGTTTTGCTAATAGATCTTAGTTTGAGTTGTCAGCCTTCCAGCCCTTCTCTTTAAAAAAGAAAGAATTGTCTGTTTCAGCAGTCACTTTTTGCTGATGTTTTTCACTTACACCCTTATGCTGTGTTGATTCATCGGAGGACAAAAGTGTCTTGAACTGTAAACCCATTATTTTTCCTTCCATCACAAAAGATAAATACAGTTAAAACAATTTAAAGCAAGTCAGTGAAATATATAAATGAATAATTTACTCCAGGACTGTGACCCTCCAGACTACGGTTTTGCCAGTGACAAGTATTTATGACTGAATTATAAACCCTCAGAAAAGGCTCATGATACAAGTGTCACCAGATCCTTTCCTCAGAGTCAGGGGACAAGAGAAGCCATTAACGTCTATTGCTTATCCTTTGTTGGGGTGGGGAAAGCGGGTAAAGAAACCAAGTCACTTAAAACCTTAATAACTAGACAAAAAAAAAAAAAACCAAGCTAGGGAAATCTCACAGATCATAACCCTCAGAGTTATTATTATATAACGCACAACACATTGAACAGAAGTCAGTGAGACATCGCCACACATTGACACAAACAGCTGTGAGACATGGATGTACCAAGATTATGAAATCTTACCAAGCTCTTTGTACAGTGCTGCCAACAAAAGCTCATGGAGGCAAGTTCATGAACTCAATTCTCTGATAGTCATTACAAAAAACAAGTTCCAAAATTGTTTTGAAGGGTGGACTAGATGCTAGTGTCAGGGCACAGCTTCCCCAGAGGAAGGTGACCATAGTGATGTTCAGCAATGAGGGGGTGGCACTTTTTCTAGGATGAGTCGGTGGCCTTGATTGTCTGACCTCATATGCGTCAAGGAGATAATGACCTGGTACTATTATTCCAGGTTTCCAAAGGTCAGCTGTCTTTGTGCTAATGAGTTTTTCTTTCTTTTGTTTTTTTTTTTTTTTGAGACAGAGCCTCAAGCTGTCACCCTGGATAGAGGGCTATGGTATCACAGCTCACAACAACCTCCAATTCCTGGGCTCAAGCGAGTCTCCTGTCTCTGCCTCCCAAGTAGCTGGGACTACAGGCGCCCGCCACAACGCCCGGCCATTTTTTGGTGGCAGCCGTCATTGTTGTTTGGCGGGCCCGGGCTGGATTCGAACCTGCCAGCTCAGGTGTACGTGGCTGGCGCCTCAGCCCATTGAGCCACAGGTGCCCAGTGATGCTAATTAGTTTTATACTCTTTGTATTTCAGAAACCTCTCCCTGTTTCATAGCAAGCAGTTCCTAGAGAATGAATTATTTTCAGAGAATTAAAGAGCCATGACACCAGCCTCTAATCCTTCTGAGTAAATAGCAACTGCTCCTCCTGAAAATAAAAGTATAATCAGATTTCAAACAAGAAGCAGGAGGCTCAGAGAACCTAAATCATTTTCCTGTCATGATAGAGCAAGCCAGGGAGGGAAGCAGGTTGCCAACCTGATGTACAAATTTTGTTATAATCTGCTTAAGTAGTTAAAAACTTCGTCAGTTGAGACACGTACAGTTTAAGATAGGAAGTCAGGGCGGCGCCTATGGCTCAAAGGAGTAGGGTGCTGGCCCCATATGCCGGAGGTGGCGGGTTCAAACCCAGCCCAGGCCAGAAACTGCAGGAAAAAAAAAAAAAAGCTAGGAAGTCAGCACATTGTGCCCCATGTTTGCACCAATGTACACAATCATGATTGAATAAAACAAAAGTATATGAAGCCTAAAATGTTCTGAAATAAGAGTATACCAATATACAGTAATTGACTATGAAAAAAAAAGATAGGAAATAAGTTTCACCCATGCCATTTCGGATGCCGGCATTCACTGCGGGTCACGGCACCGCAGTGCGGATCGCGCAGGGCCAAGGGCGTCGCGCTCTGCAGCAGCTGGGGGGACACGGTGCTTCTGTCAGCAGCTGAGGACGTCTTCACAGTGGCACCTTCACCGAGAAGAAGTTCAAGGCTAACTCCATGATACTATGTCTCATCTTTTCACCCCATATTTCTCATTCTTCTACTTCCTGTGCACTTCACTCGATAGCGTCAGCACACAGAGGTTATTTAAGGGGACTGTGCAGGTGTGCCCTAGGTCAGACTGTCGAGACTGCCCAGGCCTTGCGAGCTTTCGCAGGGAATTAGTGTGATCGCAGAGACAGGTGCAGCCTCACACTGCAGCTGACAGAAGGGACAGCGTGTAAGGTCGGAACTCCGCTGGTGTGTGGGAACTCGGGCTTTCAGTATCCTCCTTCCATTTCCTCACTGACGGAGGATTTATTGGGTCTGAACTGTTTATATAAAAAATGTGTTTATGCTAAACATTTGCCTTCTGGGACATCAGTCAGTCGTTCTGACTCACGTGCACCTTACACCTTCTCTGACTTTGCCTGGGGTCCTTCTGCCATGTTGTATATATTACAGCCACAGGCTGAGCGCTGAGTCCTTCTAGCGAATCCCAGCATCCCCAACCGTAACCGAGAAACACCATTTGGGCTGTCTTTTCACACTGATGGCTCATTTTCAGACAACAGTTCCACCACATCAGTGTACAAACATGAGCATTCTTATACATATTTTATTTGAAATACAATTTACATATCACGTAAGCCTTATTTACCTAGGCCATAAGTAATGCAATGTTTTATAGACATGAATCTTCTAAATTAGTAAAGTTTATTGCCTTCACATACCAAGTTTCTAAATTATCATTTCTAGCTGGAAATAATTCTAAGATAGAGAACATATTTCTCTGCCTTATTAAACAGAGGCTGATTAACCAACGTGGGCTCACCTTGAGCCATCGCTCTGAGCACCGAGGCTTGTGGAACAGGTGATATCCACTTCAGATTCCTTGGGCTCACCCAACTCTTACAGTGGGATATAGCAGGTCTTAGAAGTTATTATTTTGGTCTCCTAACTCACTATAAACTGTTAGTGATCTCAATATTTCCCCCTCAGTACTCCACAGGCTAGCACTTCTTCGCCATTTGTCTAATTATTGACTGTTAATTTGTTGTAACAGAAAGCCGGATTCCTGAAAATAAACGGTCCTGACCAGGATTAAGAAACATTTGGGGCCAAAGCTGAGGGTGGCTACGTGGAAGTATCTGCACTGTTCATTTCAAATATAGAACTTGTTGCATCTTCTTCCTGTTCTTGTTTGTATAGTTATTATTCAATTAATTTCTAATTCCTGATTTTGCTCGTGACATGTTCAGCTAAGTGAATGCTAGAATCCTAGAAATAAAGCTGAGCAGGAGCTAGTCTCCTCCTCCGAGTTGAGATGCATTTTTAAGGGTTCATAATAATCGCTTGGAACCTTGCTAAGTATCATTCTGATTCACAGATCTAGGGAAACGGTCCCGCAATCTGTGTCTTGTAGCAAGCCCACTAGGTGCTCTTGACCCTGGCGTCCCCCAGAGTTGGCCACTCCCAGGGGTGCTCAGGCAGCCCCAGCCACTGCCCTGTTTTCTCCTCCTTCCTCCTTCCCTTCTTAGAGCATTGACCCCAGAAAACTTCTCATTGCAAGTTCTGTCTCTGTCTCTTTAAAAGATATATAAATCTTTTTTAAAGCCTAATAAACCTCTTGTCAGCTTTATGACAGACAAATGTCTTTCTCAAGGACTTGGGAGCCATCCCTGTGAAATGTCACCTCCAAGGAAGATAGCGCCCTTCTCTCCCAGTCGCTGTGGGAGGGGAGAGACTAAGTACCCGCTGTCATAAGGATGTGAGTTTTTCTTTTTTGTTTGTTTGTTTCCACATCCAAGTTTGTATTTACATTTTCTTTTCTTTTTTTTTTTTTTTTTTTTGAGACAGTCTTACTCTGTCACCCTAGGTAGAGTACTCTGGCATCACAGCTCACAGTAACTTCAAACTCTCAGGCTCAAGAGATCCTCTTGGCTCAGCCTCCCATGTAGCTGGGGCTTGAGATGCCTGCCACAATCCCCAGCTTGTTTTTCTATTTGTAGTAGAGATGGAGTCTCAGTTTTGCTCAGGTTGGTCTCAAACCCCAAAGCTCAAACAATCCACCTGCCTTGGCCTCCCAGAATGCTAGGATTACAGGGGGCTGAGGCACCACACCTGACCTATACTTGAATTCTTATATTTCATGGTTGAGAAGTTTCTTTTCCCTTTCAGTAAAGCCAACCGGTGAACACAGATGTCACCCCAATTACCGTGTGAATATAGGATGAGCTGCAAATGACAAATGGTACTGACAAGTCTTCTGACGTGAAGGCCAGTTTCTGTTACCTTCATAACTGGGCTATGGCTATGTAAGAAGGCGAAATTTCCGTCTGTCTTTGCGATCCATTAGCTGATTAACTATGATCTGCATCTCATTCCGACTTAATGTTTATTCAGTAATTGTTTTCTTTCTCTTCCACCTTTATGGAGCAGTTTCCTGAGTAGGGAGGAGATTTTGTTTCTAATTCTATTTCCTCCAGCACGTTGTTATTATTACCCTTGTTTAATCAGGTGTAACTCCAGATTTCAGTGTTACTATTATGGTTATCCTGGAGGAGGTAAGAAGACACTTGTTCAAATACTCTCCTGAAATCAAGAGAAACAACCTGCTGTCTTCAGGTTGCCTTAAGATATAACAACAGGCACACCATTATCATTTAAATATCTTAGGCATTTAGCTGTGCAACATAACATTGCATAAATATGAAAGAAGGGTTCAAAATTTTTTAATACAGAAAATAAGCTGGGTGTGGTGGCAAGAGCCTATAATCCCAGCTAGTCCAGGAAACACAGTAAGACTCCATCTCAAAAAAATAATTAAACAAAAAATTTTTTAATAAACATTTGGCTTTGGGGGGGAAAATTGAAAGTTAAGCCTTTGGTGTCCCTAAAAATAGAGAAACTAGTATTCTAATTACTCCAGCTCCGGTTTCAGTAGTTATTACGCCTTTAAGTTCCGTGTCTAAGAGCAAGAGGGAAAGATTTGAGAGGAAGAGAAGGAAGGAGGAAGCTGAAAGTGGAGAGGGGTGTGCTGGGGAACTTCCAGCACATCCGTGGGAAGCTGCCCCGCGAGTCCCCAGCGTGGTCCTGCTGAAGTCAAGGGGGCAGGTGCTTCGCAAGGCCCACAGCCAAAGACAGATGAGCTGTCATCAACAAGAACTGGTTCTCCTTTGCCCA
Source organism: Arctocebus calabarensis (assembly GCA_963573935.1). Taxonomy (NCBI): domain Eukaryota; kingdom Metazoa; phylum Chordata; class Mammalia; order Primates; family Lorisidae; genus Arctocebus; species Arctocebus calabarensis. The sequence continues at coordinate 12,698 of CAUYON010138740.1, forward strand.
GAGGCTGCCCCTAAAGCTCCCCTAATCTGCTCCTGGTGTGGACTTGACTTCATGCGCACCCTCTTCCCAGACCCTACCACCCGCTGCCTGGCTGCTTGTTCCTCTTACGTGTGGAGAGCCTGCCTGGGACAAGGCCAGCGTGCAAACGTGACAGTGGGAAGAGGGGGCTGCACCCTCGTGGCCTCTGAGTCAGCTGAGGCACCCTGAGCTGAGATAAAACAGTGGGAGACCAGCCCCCATCCCTCTGCATACACTTGCTCCATCTGCTGATGTTTGAAGGGTGTGGTTGATACGACCCTCCTAAAAGCAAGGAAATGCTCTGTAACTCATCAATCGCCACCTTCTCTTGAGATGTGTCTGTTGATGATGCCCATTTGTTTCTTCCACTTTGAGCAGAAACACAGCGCTGTGCTAAGGGCGAGAACACGGAGCCAGGCTGCCTGGCTGCGTCCAGCTCCTCCACCTACGAGCTGCGAAGACGTGAATGGGTTTCACCTGCTGCACCTTGAAATATGGATAAAGTGGTTGTGACAAGAGTAATTACAGGTAAACTCCTAGAACGGCACTGGGCACAGAGCATCATGACATGTGTGTTTGTCCTTCAGCTGCCCAGAGAAGCCTCGTGTCACTTAATTCTTATCACTGCTACTCACAACTTTTTAAAGACCTATATGTAAGTGCATTACAAATGCCATATAGATCTTTTTCTGAATATGAACTTCAGCAAGTTTTCAGCTGAATGTTTGCCTCCAAATATTCTATCTAATTTTAAACTATTTTATAAAAAAAATTCACTAAGTTTACTAGAAAACATGGAAATCAATGCCTGCTGAAGTAACAAGAGCTCTAAGACTAACTTCGACACCTGCCGCTTTATTTTCTAGAGTTTCATTGCTCATCTGATCTCTCTTGTTTTTAAAGAGCCAGTAATTTGAAAGGAATGATAAGATTAGAATTCAAAACTAGCACCTTTATGTTTTGGATCAGGAAGAGAAAATAGTGGTCAACATAAGAGCAAATGACCTCTTCCGATGACAGCATTTGGTATTGGGCATTTGTCCACATGTCAGGATATGGTTGGAAAATTGTCCAAGGACAACATGCTATTTATTGAATGTTTATCATATGCCAAGTAAAGTAAGAAACTTTTTGCTCCTCTTAACAAATGTTCATAGATATCTTAATACATGCACCTACACACACACACACACACACACACGAAGGCACAAAATAAAGGAGTGAAGAATCTCTCCTGCTTCACGTACCATATGAAAAACTAACAACACAGTGACTTCCGGACATCTGGACTTGGCGAGTCTGTATTTCTCTATATTTCTACATTTGCCTCCCACGTGGCCATGGTGTAGGGGTCATCTGCACATTTTGTCCCTGAGCTGCTTCCATGTGAAGGCACAGAAGCCACCCTCCCGGCGTTGGCCTGGCCTCTCCCCTCCACTCCACCTGTGTTCTGCCCACAGCCACCACCATCATCACAAGCCTTTCTCCTTTCACTCGTCAACACAGCTACAGTCATTTTTTCACTTCACATCAATCCAACTGAGAGCGTTAACATTTCACCTTTATACTTGTGAAAGGAAGACTCTTCTATGAGTTAATCAAAGGAAATGCCATGCGTGTCTAAAAGACTGCATACACCAGGCCTATTTTTGAGTTCTAACAAAAGTTCAATACATTGAATGAATTCTGCAAATGAATTTCAGAGTGGCTAAGGAACATTCCAAAGTGTTTACTTTATAAAAGTTATATAAAAACTGTTTTTGTTGAATATCTTTTTAAAATCTCTCAGCTATCTCAGTGTAAATAATAACTTTAAGATACACATTGGGGTTCAACGACATAGCTCTACAAAATAAATCTATGTCTATTGTTTATTTCTTGTCCTTTTAATTAACACAGTCCTCCGCAAACCTACTACAGCATCTTTGAATATTTGGCAGTAGTCAAGGTAGCACAAGGTTCAAACAGTTCAGATGATGTTAGAAATGTAAGTTTGACCGAGTTGCAATACTTAAAATTAGTATTTCTACTAAAAATGCACCTTTTTTGTTTCTAGGTAATTTTTAAAATTTTAGATAGTTTTCTAGTTGCCTTTGGAGAAAGCTTTGCACAATTGTCTAGGTTCAGTTTCTCCCCCCCACCTCCTTTTTTTGTTTTTGAGACAGTGTCTCAATCTGTTGCCTCAGGCAGCGTGCCCTGGCATCAGCCTCCCTCACAGCAACCTCAAACTCCAGGCTCAAATGATCCTCCTGCCTTAGCCTCCTGAATAGCTGGGATCACAGGTGCCTGCCACCATTTCCACAATGTTTCGTTTCTAATAAGACTCTAAGACACACCACAAGCTGTTTACAACTCCCAAGTGCTTTTAGAATAAGAACGCCACACATAAATGGTTATCTTACACTTGGAGTCTTTGGAAGGTCCCTGTGTGGCCCTACATAGATTTAAAGTGGAAAGAAAATCAGTACCTATGTCTGGAAAATGAATTCTAACTTGTCCTCTAAGTTCCTAGGAAAAGAAAAATTTCATGAGTTTCAAGTTCAATCTGAGAATAAAGGCCCACTTCTAGAACAGCAATTCATAGGATCAACTGCTTTCTAATTCTACCAACTTGCATTTTACATAAATAATTGTTTTATGTACATAAGGTAGTGATACACATTCAGCAATATTCCTGATATGATAGTGTCATGGAATCAATTTAATGTGTCACTTTTCTGAATTTCCTTCTCTCTGATAATAAATGATTACTACTATTTAGCTATACATATAAGGTATATGTAAAAAAAAGACTGTAGACAAATATTCTAGGATTTTGTGTGTTAAAAAAAATGAATAAACCAATAGGTAGGACTTAAAAAAAAAAATTAACTGACCAGACGCATTTTTTTTAACGTGGTGTTCTCATAAGAGAACTGATTTGGGCAGAGGCAACTATAAAGATACAGTGACATAATAAGCCATGATTGAGTAATCAGCTCACTTGTGCTGCTGGAAACTGTTTCATTTGGATACCCAGTGATCACCCAGAATTTTAAAAACAAAACTAAATTGGGCTGAAAACTGTGGGAGATCTGTTTCGACAGAGGCTATTTTAACTTGTGAGTAGTGACACCAGGGCTCTTAGAATCTGGTCGTGTGGTTCTACATATAATTAACTGTCATGGACATTTTGTTTTCCATGGAGGTAGAGATAATAAAAGGCTGAGGTTCATCGCACTCTGTCATGTAAGTGAACATATCTGTCAGCCCAGAGTGCGCCCGTTCAGAAAGCCCTGTGTCTGCAGTCTTCATATCTGTTCAAAATTCACATGAGTGAGACAGTGCTTCTGGATTAACCGAATTTGTTTTATAAAAAAAAAGAAAAGATGTCATCGTGCTCACATCTGTAATCCTGTCACTCTAGAGGGCTAAGGTGGGAGGATCACTTGAGGTCAGGAGTTCGAGATCAGCCTGACCAAAGGTGAGAACCGTCTCTACTAAAAAAAAAAAAAAAAAGAATAATAATAGAAAAAATAAACTGGGCTACTGGGGAGGCTGAGGCAGGAGGATCACTTGAGGTCAGCAGTTCAAGATCAGCCTCACCAACAGTGAGAACCTTCTCTACTAAAAAAAAATAAAAAATGAAAATAGCTTCATAACCAACCCAGAAGCACAAAGCCTCAAAGTCAGTAAGCTCCACTAAGCCACGCACGGGCAAAATTCCTAGCCTACGGCCCTCCGTTCTTTTATCCTACATTGTCAATCCTATACTTCGCAGAAGAAAGACACAGGAGATTTTCTTGACTGAGGCACTGTGAGTAAATACTTGGTGATCTTCATTTACAAAGCCTACCCTCCTGTTTCAGTGAGCAGCAGTGATCCATCATTTATCTTTAAAAACGCAAAATAATTCACTGGTCCTTTGCCCATTTAAAAAAAAAAAAAAAAGCAAAATAAGAAAATGAAAGTGAAAAAAGGAAATAGGCCCTTCTGAAAGTTCCATACGTAAACAAATGTTCACGAAAATTTTCTCCCCAAACATTGCATTTGATCTTCTGAAAGTTCATTTTCTTTTATCAGCAGTTACTAAACCTCAAACGTTAAGTATTGATGAGGAAAACCTAGAAATAATCTAACTAGAAAATTTGAAAGTAAAACTAGAAGAAATGGAAATATGAACATACAATCAGTCGAGAACACTTATTAAGAGTATTTTGGTAGCCGGGAGTTGTGACGGGCATCTGTAGTCCCAGCTACTTGGGAGGCTGAGGCAAGAGAATCACTCAAGCCCAAGAGTTGAAGGGCTGCCTTCAAGCAGAGTGCCCTGACATCAGCCTACCTCACAGCAACCTCAAAGAGCTGTAGTTGGCTGTGAGCTATGACACCACAGCATTCTCACTAAGGATGACATCGTCAGACTGTCTTAAAAAAAAAAAAAGAGTATTTTGGAAAGATACTTTGACAACTTTAAATGAAGATGCCGTAATCCCTAATCTCAAGTAATTGCTGATGAGAGTTTGGGCTGTTACATATAGCTGCAGTTATTAAATCATTCAAGGGGAGCAATTTTCTTTTTTTAAATTATTATTTCAGAATATTACAGGGATACACAAATTTTAGTTACACAGTTTGGTTTGTACAGATTGAATCGTAGTTATAAGGGTGGCCGTCATCAGATAGTGTGCATTGTATCTGGGAGATGTAGCAGTTTTCCAGTGAAAAGAGTTTAGAAATATACTTAATGGCTCAATGACAGGAAAGCAGTACGGGCCAACGTGAAAAAAACTCGGACACAGTGAGACCTGCCTGAAACTCAAGAAAGGAGGTGAGTGAGGTGGAGCGTAGCCGATTGGTGAGGAGAAGAAAGTGGGAAAGTGTGAGTGGCTGAGTCAAGGCCCTGGAGGGCATAGGGTGGGAGTCGGACCTTACTGACACGTCCGTCCCCTGTGCCGGCCACTCTACACCAGGCAAGGAAATCTCATCACTAACTCCAGGAGCAGAAGGCTTCACAGATAGAGTCTACCAACATTCAAAAAGCAATGAATACCCATCCTTTTGAAATTTTTCCAAAACACAGACCTAGGGGAAACACTTCCCAACTCATTTTACGAAACCCATTATCACTCCGATTCCAAACTGAAAACACTAAAGGCAGTAAAAGTATAGGCCAGCATCCCTACTGAACACAAATCAAACCTCCTCAGCAAAAATACTAGCAAACTGATTCAACATCACAGTAAAAAGACCATATACCATGACCCACTGGGATTCATCCCTGGGATGCAAGGATATTTCCACATACCCATGTCAATCAATGTAATATACCACATTAAAAAAGTGATATACAAAGACCACTTACCATTAAGATACATGTAGGAAAAGCATTTGGCAACATTAGACATCATTGTATTATTAAAAACTCTCAGCAAATTGGTAAAGAAGGAACTTAACTCTACATAATAAAGGCCATACTTGAAAAATACACACCGACTATCAGATTCGACGGTGAAAACTAAAAACTTTTCCTCTAAGATCCAGAACAATATAAGGACTCCCACTCTCAACACTTACACTCAACATATCACTAAAATCCCTTGTCAGAACCATTAGACAAAAAAAAAAAAAAAAGGCATCCAATCTGAAAAGGAAGAAGAAAAATGATGTCTGTTTCAGACAACACGATCACGTATATATACTTCCTAAAATCCCACCAAAAAAAAAAAAAAACTGGTTAGAACTAAAAAATGAATTCAGTAAAGTGGCAGAATACAAAATCAACGTACAAAAATCCATTGTGTATCTGTTTGCAAACAAACTATCCAAAAAGGAAATTAAGAGAACAACCCCATTGACAACAGTAGCAAGAAGAATAAAATACTTAGGAATGAATTTGATCAAAGATGTGAGAGACCTATGTGCTGAAAGTTATAAAACAACTGACTCTTGAATATGGCTTTGACACCTTTGCTCAAGAATCAGTAGTGGCTTTCCTTGAGTATTATACAAGGTACAGAATTCCATCAACTTGTCACCTAATTTAACACGCCCAATTCTATATTAATTCATAACTCAGACTCTGTCTCAGTCCAGCCATTTGAGGGCCATCTCCACCCCCTGCAGATCTTGTGTTACCCCCACAACCTGCTTTATCCTGTTCTTCCATTCTAATCATGATGCCCCATATGGAACCTGGTGGTTTACCTGAGTGGCCTCTTTGCTGGAAGGAGATGGTATAGGACCTGAGTGATTATACTTAGCAGTGGCAAAAAACAAATTCACTCAAAACTCATCTCCTCGACAGTTTTCTGTGAGAGCTGATTTCATTTTCTTTGTCTAATGTTTTTGTTATCATCAATAAGCTCAGTTTAAACAAGAGAAATCTGCACATCATTTTGTTAATAATAAGAGACTTCTACCTTTAAGTAGATTTTAGAAACCTAAAACACTTCTTTTATGACTGATGAAAATCTGGAGAATGTTGAAGAGGGCAAAAAAATTATTTTGGTTACTATCATAGACACACATTTCCCCTGTTTCCTGCCCTTGGATCTAGACAAGTTTCAAATTCAGAAACATCCACCTGGAACTACATAGTTCAAAAGTGCAGAGAAGACCTTCCGTGTGTAAATATCTATGTGTGTGTATGATTCTAAGAGTCCTGAAATCTTCAGATCCTCTACTACACGCTGTAAAAGAAGTGGACGGGAACTAACAAATGCAAGCACAGCCATTTACAAAATCCACATCACAAGCGCCTTTCCCTTGACAGCTGAAATAAATTAAAGCTGCACCACATCTTATACCTGTCTCTCTGCTTTAATATCTACATTGATTTTTGACCAAACAGCCTCAAGACTTGAAATAATCAAATTGCACCAGAGAAAACACAGATGACCTATTTTGTTTTGTGTCTAATTTTTTATATTCAATCATTCACTTATAATAATTGAAAAAAGGGAATTAGACCAACACATGTGGTCAATGGCTTTCATCTTCTGTCAGTTATAACTTTTTACTAATGGATGTAAGTCCCAGTTGATGCTCCTTCTATCTGCCAACGGAGTGTCAAAAAGCTATTTGCAACTATTCACAAACCCCTGCACACTAACAATATTCACCTTTAAATTTCAACATCTTCATTTCCTTGGCAGGTGTTTGACATTGTTCATAGTTTGTGTACGGAGAAATAGTTTTGTGCAAGAAACTTGGTCATGTTTGGACAAATGCATGACATTTTATTAATTAGTAAGAGTTAAATAATTATACCTATTAAAAATCTATTACCTTCACTTTCTCTGTGACTCAGAGAAAGAGATGTTATAATTGCTTTTTCATCCTAAAGAGATGTTGTAATTGCTTTTTCATCCTGTAATGGACAAGGTCTTAATTTCATGTGTGTTTGAAAATGATTCTTCACGACATATTTCTGAATTGAACATTTTCTTGCCTTGGTCTGTAAGAAAATGTTAATGTCTGTTTTCACCCTTTCTTCTGCCCAGATTAAAAAAAAAACACTCTGTACCACAAGGATTTTTTAGGGAGTAGAAATATTTTGCATGTTTTAAGGAATAGAGTCAACATTTAAAATGAAGAACCTCTGCTAACTGTCCCTCCCCCAGCCAGCCACAGGAGCTGTCCTGCATTAGCTTTTAGCTCCAACCTATGCCTCACTCTGGGTTCCTACTGTCGTTAAGAGGAACAAAGAAGGCTTGATGTGGTGAAGGTGATTGTGCATAAAAGAAGAAAAAAACTGCCTCCCTTGGCAAGCCTCCCCTGTGTTACACACAGCTGCTGCAGCCGAGGCTGCTGTGTGTACAAAACCTTTCCTCCCTTGTTTCCAATGCTGGAAGAAACACCAGCCTGCAAATAAGAAATAAGCAGAGTGTGAGGAGGTACCATATGGGGGGGGGGAGGAAGGGAAAAAGGAAGGAAAGGAGGGAGAAAGAGAAAAAGGGAGAACCAAGTGAAATGAAATTCCTACCACTACAAAAAACTAAATTAATCTCTCTGACACGTCTTCCAAGGGAGAAGGCTGCCCAGAGGCAGAGAGGGTGCTGAGATTGCTCCTTCCCACTCACTGTGATACAGGCCTGTAGAAAGACCTCTATGTCAGCCTTTCTGCATTTGCACTTCTATAAGTGGGGGGAGGATCCCTTTTTTTTCACTCTTATCTGAGGGTGGATCTAGATCTTGTAGGGTCTGAAGCTCACACAGTTAGGGCTTCATTATGGCAAAAGAGACAAATCACTATCACAAAAGCAGGGCAGGGCCTTGGCGAGCCTGCCCAGCTGGAAACCCTGAGCAGTTTCCTTAGCTGTAAGGTCACCCTTCTTCTGTGTCCACACTTGAAAATGACAGAGGTGGTTCACGCCTGCAATCCTACCACTTTGGGAGGCCAAGGTGGAGGGATGGCTTGAGGCCAGGAAGCCCAGAGTACCCTGAGCAAGAGCAAGGTCCTGTCTGGACAAAAAATCAGCCTGGCATGGTGGTGTGCACCTGCTGCTGCATTCCCAGCTATCAGGAGGCTGAGGCAGGAGGATTGCTGGAGCGCAGGAATGTGAGGTTGCAGTGAGCTATGATGAGGCCACTGCACTCCAGCCAAGACTACAGTGACTGTCTCAAAACAAACCAACAAAAAACCCAACTGAGGCAAACCAGGCTTCAATCAGGAAAACTGGCGACCACATCATTAAATGCTCACTGAATCCCACAGAAGCGTGCAGGGACTCAGGCCTAGCTCTGTCTTGTCATCGCTCCGGATGGCCAGTGATTCTTACACCGTGACAACCATGACAATGTTAACGTAACTGAAAACAGAGGCGTTAGCTAAAACACACAGGCTGGGGATACCCTGTGTTTTTCGTACTTCACTGAATTTTGTTTTACTTCAAGACTATGTCAGATGAGAAACCAGGGAAGATCTGTATTAGTTGTGATTGCTAGATTTGCGAGATAAAGAAGTGCTAAATACTAAAATTTAATAATGGCCGACTCACTTCAATTCAACCATTAAAAAAAAAATTGTTGACCGTGAGTCACCTCAGTGGACACGACACATTTACCACAAATGAAAGGCCAGCAGGGGCCGTTCCACAGTGGCCGGCTCCTTCCGTGTCTGAGGCTTGCGGACGTCCGCACATATTACTCACTCACCAGCGGTGATGGTCAATCTCATCACGAAGGTGTCATTCTCTCCCGAGCTGGCCTGGAAAGAGCAGCGGTACAGTCCCGAGTCAGAGGCCGTGACCTTGGGAATAACGATGGAACTCCTCCTGCTTCCCTGCTTGCAGCTGGTCCATACTTGTCTGCGGTACTTGGAGGTGTAATTTCTGCCTTGGAGGAAATTGCAGCAAGTCAGGAGATCGATCTGATGGGGCTGGACCTTCTCCCAGGTAACCTGGTGCACCGGCCACGTCATTTGAAGCTGACAGGTGAGTGTGATGTTTTTTCCCGGTTCTGAGATTATGTGGCTAATTGATGACTCAGATATCTCAAAACTATCTGAAAAGAAGGAGTAAATGATTAGACTTAGTGTGTCAGATTTTTGGACAGGGAAATGGAAGCCACCCAGAGAAGTCTATCAGAATGACTGGGAACCCTCGTTAGCACAGTTTCATTGATAGTGGATGATACATTTACACCACAGTTTTGTAAGAGAAAGCAATTTTTTCAAGGCTGGGAGGTAACCAGAAAAGAGGATATGATTGTTCACACGTAGTTCCTTAAGTGTTACTTGGTGAACCATGTTATGAGAAACGTAACCAAAACCCCTGCTGCTTTTTCTTGGTAGTGATCATACTAAAATGTTGAATTATAATAGAACCTTCTTGCAATAATGCTAGGCAGGTGACCCAAACACTGGCTGTGAGCATCAAATGATAATCACACTGAGTCATATTTTAATGTTCATAAAAAGAGATGCCAAATTATTTCCACCGAATATGTACATAAGCGCATTTTTCCAGTGTACAACATTGTCTTATAAACAGGTCAAGTAGGGACCCACATGTGGTAAGGAAAATCCTCTGATATTTTCTCAACTTCCTGGATTTGTTTCTGGAATTCCCGGCACAGAGCACTTAGAAAATTATCCCTAAACATCTAAGCCAGCCGTTCTTGCGGTGTGTTTTGGGAACCCAAGCACACCGGGTCTCTTTCAGGGATGTGCAAGGTGGAACTATTTTCATAGTAATGTTAAGAGACAGTTTAACTTCATCACAGTTTGTCGCAAGTGTACAGGAGATATTTCCAGTGATTCTGATGGCTAAAGGAAATTATGCTTGAAAATTCGTGTGTTTCTCACAGCACCATTCACAATTGCAAAGCCCAGGATTCGAGCCGAGTGCCCATCAATTCATAAAAAAACTTATAAAATGTTGCACATGTATACCACAGGGTAAGACTCAGCTGTAAGAAACGAATACTGTTGCAACAATCTGGATGGAAGTGGAGACCATTCTCTTAGGTGAAGTGTTGCCAGAATGGGAAAACACACCCCCAATTAAATTGGAAGTAACTGATCAGCACTCAGGTGCATGGATGGAAATAAAACTCAACAGCAATCAAACAGGTGGGAGAGGGGAGGAGGGGCGGGTACAGTCCACACGAGCTGGAGGATGGGCACACTTATAACTCTGACTCAAGTAGTATAAAAGCAATCCAAAACATTTAAATTTAAAAAAAAAAAAAGAAAATTCCTGTGTTGTAAATGTCGCTCGATGTTCATTTCTAATATGATGAATATGTCAGACACGGCCCCTACTCCTGGGGGGTCCTCACTAATCCTAAGACCAAAAAGTTGGGAACCCGATCCAAAGAATAAACTTCAGGAATTATTTCTCAAAATTAAGATGGCCCCAAGGTGTAACATATGGATCTATCTCCTCGAGGTTAACACTTTCCTTCATCTGGCATCTTCGCTGCTGCCAACAGAATTCTGAAGGCGGCTGGGGCAGGATGGTGTCATGAAGCTCAGGGGTCCTAAGACGGGACGCTAAAAGGGGCAGAACTTCTGTCATTTTATCTACATGGCAGTTTTGCTCGGGGGTGACCCAGGAGTCACAGTCTTGACTTATAACAGAATAAAATACATGTAAGAAGGTGGGGCAGGGAGCAATAGAGAGAAAGATGGAGGGAGAGAGAGAAAGAGAAAAGGGAAATGTGGACAAAAGGCAGGAAGGACAGAGGAAGGACTAGGAGCAAATAAAGAAGGTATCACATTTGACAAAAGGGCAAGATTACGCCTGAAACGCAATAAGGCGTGCTGTCGATGTTAAAATAGAACACCATCTCAGATTGCATGTGAAGCCCCCACACTGTACCCCATGGTTGAACTAATGTACACAGCTATGATTCAATAAAAAAAAATAAATAAATAAAAATATTTTATGTAAAAATAAAAATAAAAAAAATAAAATAGAACACCAGGACGGTCTCTGCTCAACCTGAACCCAGCTTCTTATCTTGCATGTGGTCCAAGTGTCAAAATGTTGTAAAGACAAAACCAAGGTCTCCAGTTTCTCCTCTAGAAAAGCTACAGAGCCGCTCAGCAGAGTTAACACCTCACCCACATAACAAGCAGACAGAAGACGTTTCCTCTCCAAGTAACAAACCAATACAGGAAGAGAAGGAGGGAGAACATTCATCAGAAAAGGATAAAGTGGGGAAATAAAAGCTTACAGGAAACAAAAGGGAAATTAAGACAAAGGAAGGAAAGACGGACATGAGAGACAATATAAAGGAAAGGCTAGATCAGATATTTGCATACCGTGTGGAAAAATGAAATGACATAAAAGAAACAGGGGAAAAGGAAACTTCCTCCTCGCGCCATCCTGAGCCCGGGAGTGAGCGGCCGGCTGGCGCGGGCACGGCGGGGCTGTGTCTCCAGGGCTCACACTCGCAGGGTTCTGTCCCCGTCTAGCTTTGGATGCCACTGCTCCACCCTCACAGCCTCCAGACAAACTCACTCAGAGTTGGAAAGTGGAAGTCTATGTAATCCTGAAGTCCAGTCATAATTCCCTCAAATTATTGAGGGACCAAGATGTTTGTAGTTAATTTGGGGAAGGAAAAAAAAAAAGGTTAGATTTGAATTTAATCCTAAAATAGCTATAAAAATGATAAAAACTAGTTTATTCTACAGTTGCATTTAGCTAGTTGTGCATTAATTCTTGGGATGAACAGAGGATGGAATGGGTTGTACGGGCATGATTTGTACCATAGGATAATATCCTGATAAAACACTCTGGATCTTGTGTCTCATTTTTCTGGCATGATTGTAGATCATTCTTGAGAATTATTTCAGTGTTGCATCGCTTTCTCCAAGCACCACTTGGTCGGCGGGTGCCCCAGACATTGCTGTGCACACCTGCTCGGCATTCCACGCACAGCCCTTGCACGCCAGCACATCCTCCACTGCCCACCTGCTGTCCTCACTGGACAAGAGCTCTGCAGAATCCTTTACCAACTTCGCCAAACCCTGCATCTTTTTCCTGTCAGCTTATAAGCCCAAACCTCCGTCCTCTGTCCTTGGCACTTAGAACCATGTTCGCCATAAAGTAGAGAAGTCAATCGCTATTTTTTAAATAATAAAACCAATTTGTAATTTCACTTTACAGTCAATATGCAATGTATTTTTATGGATTTTAAGGGTATTTATGTCTATAATAACGCTAAGAAATGTATTTAAAATATTTGTAGTGCCTAAATGAACAATCGGGTAGTAATAATCACCAGTGTCTGCAAAGTCACAGAAAGAAACTGATGTTCCCATAGGGCCACCCTGGACATTGCAGCTTCCAAAATAATCAGAATGGATGCTGATTAGGCCTCCAAATCTAACCACCAACTTAGAGAACTACAAAGAGCAGAGAAATGTGATCGGTGCCGCCAGGGGAAAGCACTCAGTGGAATACAGAGGACAGAAAGTGACAGTGACAGCAAAGAACGGAGGAAAGAGAGGGACAGGATGGAACCTGCAGGTTTAAGGAGATGTGAGAGACGCCTTGGACAGTTATAATATATCATAGTGAACCCTGGAACCGGGCATGTCACAGACAACCGGAGAGCTACGAAGTAGACGCTGAGGAATTCTAAGGTCTCATTACTGCTTTTCTAAGGATAAGGAGATGAGGCTATCACATTTACATTAAAAAATGAACTCCTCATCTTTAGAAATTCAGGCCTAAATATTTACAGATGAGATAATGTATCAGCTGGAATTTGCTTCAAAATAATGAAAAAGAGTATGAGAAAATACAGAGTAACATTGGCCCAAACTTGACAGGTGGTGAAGCTATGTGACGATCATGTGGAGATTCTTTCTACTACTCTTTGTGTATATGTCTGAAACTTCCACATCAAAAGGTTTGAAAAGATTTATTTGTATAAGATTTGAGAAGTGAGGGAGCTGCCTAAAGTGAAGCCCCTGCTTTGTGACCAGTGCTTGGCACACCCCATCTCTAATCCTGTAGCGATGTCATCCAGTGGGCACTAACTAATGTGCCTGTTTCACTTATGAAAAAACAATGCTTGGGTAGCCTTCCCCGGGAGCTGTGCTGGCAAACTGCAGAATCAGAAATCAAACAAATTTATTTGGGTTTAAAAGCCCACACATTTTTCGTGGCAGATTACCTCTAAACTCTCCCGCCTACCACCACCTCAACCTCTGCCCCTAGGCGGACTCCTCCCTCCCCTCCAAGCAGGATTTTCCTCCCAGCCCTGAGAACCAACTTTGGGTGACTCTGGGGCCCTGCATTCCCTGATTCTCCTTTCTCGTTCACTCAGACTCAGGAAGGTGGGTCTCACAAGGGCTTTAACACAAGTAAGTAACCGTGTCCAGCCCTCAGCCAAGGTCACCAGCATCCTGACCATGAACACCAAGTGTCCAGCCCTGCAGGAGCTGCCTCTCACTTGACTTTGGTGACAAGGCACCTTCCTGCTTCTCCACACTTTTCTAACCTCCCTGCACTGTCTCCAGCAGGCTTTCACTTCTTCTCTTGGTCCTTTTTAAACAGTGGTTCTCAACCTTCCTAATGAGGTGGCCCTTAAAATGAGGCCGTGCCCCAGGGCTCCAGCCTCTTCCCTCTCTCCACCCCACCCCTGGCGCCGACCACACGCACTCTCGAATCAGCCATCCCCTCCCTTAGGTATGGATGATGTGGAAATCATTATTGCCTCCTCAGTCAGACCTACCCCCAGGACTCCTAAAGCAAGAAACAAAAACTTGCTCTGAGGATGTTTAAAACAGACTGAAAATTAAGCAGCCCAGAATTGCCCTCGGCCGTCTGCAGGAACACTGTCATTACACCAGCTAATTAGAAGTGATGGCAGTCATCGCTTCACGCATTCCCAACTGTGCCTGGACCCTGAATATGCTCAGCTGAGAACTCTTCTAGAAACTCTTAATAGTGACCTACATATAGATGCAAAATAAAATGTTGACTACAGGATTGCTAAGGAGGGATTCTAAAGCAGCCTGAGAAAAAGCTCTGAAAACTAAGTGAGCAAAAGAAACAGACATGCTGACCCCCAGGTGCCAGCAGCGGCAAAGTGCAGAAAGTGGAGAAATGGTGCTCCTGAGGCCGGAGCTGGGGAGTGGGAGGGCCGAGGAGGAGTGCAGCCAAAAGGCACAGTCCCCCTACACCGGAATTTTGGCCCCCTCAGCGTTCTGCCTATGAGAAGGGTGGTCATGCCGGATAAGGAGTCAAGGACCCAAGTGGCTTCTCGCAGAAAAGAAACAGGAGCCAGCAGGAGCCTTTCACCTAGAACAGCGTTTGCAGGAAGGTGCGCCATGGAGACCCCGCCTACCCCTATAAACTCACTGTTGTGAGTTCATTTCAAATGCAGAAAGCATTGAAAGTATTGGATGGCACTTCTGTAAAACATTGTGACCCCCATGACCAAGTCTGGGCACAGACATCAAGCTGAGTTCTGTCCTTCCAAATTCCCATGGTAAAGTCCTAACCCTCAGAGCCTCGGGTGGTGATGTGATTTGGAAATAGAGTCATTGCAGATGTGATCAGTTAAGGAAGGAGGCCCCTCATCTGATAGGAGTCGTGTCCTTACATGAAGGGGAAATTTGAACACAGACATGCCTGTGGGGAGAACTCCATGTGAAGAGGAAGGCAGAGAGAGGGGTGCTGCTTCCAGGAGACCAGCCGGAGCCTGCAGACCTTTCCTCACAGCCCTCAGAGGACCCAGCCTGCTGTCTCCAGAGCCATAGGAGAAAGAGGACACATTTTTGTTCTTGGAGCCCCCTTTAGGGTACTAAGGCAGGCTTGTGGACCATCAGGACCACATTCTGGATACAGCAAGAGCAGCGAGAGAGCCCGCGAGAGAACCCGTTGCTCACGAGCCCTCCCCACGCACTGCCATGGGCTGTCTTTCACTCAAAGTGCAGATAAAAGGGAAAGGAACCAACGGAGATAAAAGAAAATAAGCTAAAAGATTGCTTGACTGAAAGGCACAGATAAGGTGGGAGGAATGAGCACACAGGAAAGAGATAAAAACACACCCTGACAAGTCATGGTGAAGGCAGGCCAGGCAAGGCCACTCGTTTAAATGAAAAAGAAAAAGGCAGCTGAATCAGGCGGGCACGTCCTGGATGGCAAATCAGAGATTCAGACAGAAAATAGGTATGAAGGGAAGACTGCCAGGATGCCCAAGACGTGGTTCTCCTGACAGCTTTCCCTGCAGACGTGGGCAGTCAGTCACCTGAGTCACAACCAGCCCCCAGGCCCCACAGCCCAGCGCAGACACCAGGCAGCCCCAAGGGCAGCTTCACCTGCTCCTGGAGCTTGAGACTGCTGTGTAAAGGGCAATCGGAGCTGCACCCTGTGACTTTTGTTCAGGCGCTAAGTATTAAAAGAATAATAACTTTCTCCCTCTCCACCCTGGTATAAGAGAAAGGTTCTTTCTATTGTCAGTATCACAAAGTGTGCTGAAACACAGAAAGAGTCCAACTTTTGTACAATCCTGCAGTTTCTCTCAACTGGAAAAATATCTAATGGGATATACAAATTTTAAAAACAGGTAGTACAGTTCTGAGGTCTTGTAAAAAGAAAAGAGGGCAACACAGCCTAAAAGCATTGATTTGCTTTCTACTAAAATGTTACCAATGGGCCTTCCAGAATAGGAAACAATGTACTCTTTCTGCATGGTAGGTTTTTAACAGAAAAAGAGAGCAAGAAATTAATACTGTCTCATTCTCTCCTAAAGAATAGATTGTATTGGTGAACTGTCCCTGCAGACTACAGTATAAACATTGTGTCTCATATCCTTAAACAAAATTTTTAGAGTATTAAAAAAAAAAAAAAAAGCCCTGAACTGATAGATCAAACCCCACCCAAATAGAGTGGACCCACCTAAAAGAATCAAACCCCTACCCTGTCCTACGGGATGTCCCACCCAGGAAAGGTAAATGGGCCAACCCCCACCCTTACAACAGATGCCCAGCCCAGGAAAGGGAATGTCCTGATCCCCACCTTCCTGACCTTTAACCCCCGTTCACAATTCCCCGTGTGGGTTTCTTCCCAGGTTGTCTGGAGAGCCTCTCCATCTGCACCAGGCCGAGTGGAATGAAGCCATTTTAATTGCGTAAACCAGGCTTCAATTTCCTTTTGTCTCGGGCCTCAGCATAATCTTGCATCTTTGGCTCCAAAACCATTCATGAATGAGTCCTTCCTCTGCACCAGCACCAAATGCATTACATATGCTAACGTGTTTAGTCCCTACAGGTAAATCACCAGGCTGTGAAGGCCAGAGACATCTGCACCTCGGCAGGGGACCAGGGAGCCACACTCAAACCAGAACCACGATGGGGCTGCGTCAGTCCTGAGGGTTTTCTTTCCTACCCTGCAAGAGGGCTGGATTTCACAGAGGCAAGTTAGGCTGCAAGAAGCCCCTGCTCCTAGACATCTTATTTTCTGATACCTTAAATCCTATAATTAGAAATCAATTTTTGTACAAGTCCTTGTTAAAATGCATGTAAAATTTTCAATTCTTGGCAGGCACCAACACATTGGTGTGAAATCGCCCATTACATTGTCTTCCAAGTGGAAGGAAACAAAGTTTCCCCTAAGAGGGTGGCCTGGGAGAGACCTGCTGCGGCAAGGAGAGAACCAGTGGCCGGGCTGGTCAGCCACTGCGGGGGCTCCGCAGGGCAAAGGGCAGGAGGGCAGAGACTGTGTGTGCCTGTGTGTGCGGGGTCCCGGGTCAGGTGGGACACCTACACAGGAAGACGGATTGGAAGTAGAAGGCAATGACATTTTATTTTGTTTTTCCTTCATTCATTCAACTTTTATTAATTCATTTGATAACAATTACGAACACAGGGGCTTTAGAAGCTCCCCCAGGGAGGCGCCAGCAACATCTGCAGAGAGCCTAGGATAGAGAGCTGAGTCTGCTGTTGCCTGACTCTGGGCTCACCAAGGTTTGTCAAAGGTCTCTAACCAAACACAAGAGTATATGCCAGAAGAAAATCTGCTCAGAACCCCAAACTCAATGCGTCTGGTTTCCTGAGCCTGGTGCCGTTAGAGAGGCCTGCGCAGTTCACTCTGCTGCCTGTGCTCGGGATTTCTGTCCGAGTCACCGTTTTAGTGTTGACTTCATCACATTTCTTTGCTATTTCCAGTTGGTTTTGTGAAAAACAAATAAGTAGCATTTCTGATGCTTGACGTGAGAAAAACAACCAAGATGCAATTGATATAGTGTGAAAATGGGAAAAGAAGAAACAGCACACACGTACCCTCACGACACACTGCACACAAATACACACCGATGCGGGCTTATAGCTGGCCACTTGCATCGGAAAAAAAGTCTCATAAAACCAAGTTAATTGTGAGTTTTTAAACATACTGCTCAGTCAGGAGAAATATGATTGATTTTTCTTTGGGGGGTTCTATTTCAGAGGATGGTGAATATGGTAATAATAGGGCATTGTCTATTTCAAACTTACAAACCATGTATATTTCATATGTTCTCACCACAAAAATTATTAAGTATTTGAGGCAATGAATATGTTAACTATCTTGATTTGATTATTCCACATTGAATTGATAAGTTATGACATTACTTGGTATCCCATAAATTTCTACAATTATAAATTATCAATTTATAGTTAAAAAAATAAATTACAAAAGTAAATAGCTTTCTGTGAGACCCCATTACTCTCTCTGGGCTGGGTCAGAATTCCCGTCCCTTCTCCTGCATTGTCTCGCACTGGACATTGTCCCGGCCCCAAGAAACTAGCAACTCCTTAGGGACAGCACAGCTCCACTGCATCTGATCTTAGCCAAATGCAGGGCATGTTAAGTTGCCTGGTAATTGTGTGGGGTAAATGGATGAGAACCCATCTCTGAGGATGACAACATGGTACAAATACAGCAAATGGTACCAGGAACCTAAAGTTGGGTTTCCCAGGCTGGGCCCCACGTGAGTCGAGGTCTTCACTGCTGTGTTTGACAGCTGGAAACATGGCAGCAGCTCCCCCGCTGGCCCCACATTCCCCCGGCACCAGCCAGCACAATATTTATGATTTTAATCCCCTCTCTCCAAAGAGCTCCAGGTGTTTTTCAAACCACAGAAAGATCGACGATATTTCTCACACTCCTCTGAGGCAGGAGAGGCTAGAATTATTTAGTTCACACTCTAGCAAAGTTAAAATGAAAACTCTAACAATATTGAAAATCCAGCGTGAGGGTGCCCGTTCACAGGGACAGCTGTGATCATCAGATCTGTCCAGAAAAGCCAATAGCCCAGAAAAGAGACAGACCTGCAGGGAGGGAGATGCGAGTGTCCACATCGTCTGTTCTGGATTTAAAATGAGATTTGAAGGAGGACGACAGTTAATAATTACGTGACACTTATTCAGCATTCAACTGGTGTTCTTTACACATCAAAGAAAATGACTGCAAATCCATCCTGGGAAACAATGATTTTTTAAAGCATTATATACTAACATACGTGAAGATTCCAATATTAGGTAAAATAGTGAATATTGGAAATCTGTGTAAAAACTTAAGGTTAAATGAATTATGAATAATGATATCTGTATGTAAACATTGGAAAGGTTTTATGATGTAATGTGCAGAAAAAAATTAGCAGTGATAGTCACACTTTAATAATCAAAAAATATGTGAGGTATGAGAAAAAGCTGAACAGGAAATGGTGAGATGAAATGGAAGAACGGGATCCTGTGCTTTTCCCATTTATTTATTTCACAGACTTTAAATGATGTCTTGGTGTTGCTTGGATATTTTGGGGCTTTGGGTCAGTAGTTTTCCAAAGAGGCAGGAGCCCCATAAAGGTGGGTCCACCTTGGTGAGTCCAGCCCAAAGACAAGAGTACAGAAAGAAAAAACAGTGACTTGACATGAGCCAAGCGATGAAGCTTAGCATTCTCGGGGATGTTATAGGGACATTAATACCCGCCTCCCCGATACAATGTGACGAGAAGGGCTTCCCCTCTGCGGTATTCTTTCTACAATCCCACATTCCCAGTCTAACCATGAGAATAACTCAGACAAACCCGTTAAGGCCTCAGACTGGCCAGAGCTCAGGCCCGGCTTCACTAGGTTCTGGACACGGACCGCTAAGCTACCTTGCTCAGGAACAATTGCTCTTAGGTCCCTGAGGGCTCTCTACTGAAGCTCATGAGAGAGCGACAGTCTTAGAGTAAAGCAGTCTAAGAGTAGACAGATCTTAGTCTTTAGCAGAGCTTGGTGATCTTCAGCAGAGAGACGCCGCGCTGGCGTTCTGCAGGCAGGAGAGGAGACAGAGTCAGAGTGAGCGGGTCCATGATAGAATGTGCTCCCGACTGCCTTCTCCTCCAGCCTAATATAAGGCTGACCTCGTGCCTCTCAACAACACAGGGGTAGAGACTGCAAATTCCCCACTGCTCTCGTCTCCTGAGCTCTCAGCTTGTTAGGAGCTAAATCCCCTTCCATGCCCTTTCCACCCAGGCGTTCCATTATTGAGCTATCCAGGTATTTCTTATAACCCTCACTCCTCCCAACCATAGGCTATCCGGGCTGCTACACAAACCCCAATGGGAGACATTCTCCAGGATCCTGGGTGAGTGAGTATTCCTCAAGACTCTCAGGTCATTAAGACAAGGAGAGACAGAAACTGTTACAGATCCGAGGAGATGGGGACAAGTGACCACCCAAGCAATGCCGTGGTCCAGAGTGGACCTTGGAATAAGAAGAGGACATAAAGCAAAAACTGAAGAAACGCACACAGTCTGGAGCTCAGTTAGTAGCGTCCCGTTTCAGTTTCTTTGTTTAGCAAATATGCCACAGTCATGCGAGACGTTTGCCATGGGAGGAACGGGGTAAGGGTGCCTAGGAATGTTTTGTGGTATCTTGTATCACTTTTCTCTAAATCTAAAAGTATTTCAAAATTTGAGGTTAATTAAAAGTGAGGAAAGTGGGATTTGAGAGTCAATAAGGAGAAAGGGAGACAAGACAGATGACAGAGCAGAGGGATGTTTTTGCTGTTCCATGTCGAATGACGCAGGAAAACTGAGCACTTACTTGGGTTGGGGACCACACTGTGGTTGGTTAGGAAAGAGGGACAAAGGCGAGTTTTCACCACGGAACTGAAGCCACAAATATCAAACCGGGTGATGCTGAAGTGAGTCAGCTCAACAGACTGGTGCACAGGAGACAATGTTCATTGAAATCGGCCAACATCCTGTTAGCTAAAAAATAGTTTTCTATTGTTTCTCTTGTCCCCGTGAGACCAGTCCACATTGATGAGCATACGTTAATCCTATTTTTTAAGTAGTAAACACCAGAAAATTCAGACAAGTCCCAGTTTTTCCCTTGAGCACAGGGCAAAGGACAGAGTGGATTAGCAAAAAGTCACTGCTGTCCAGTAGCCTCCCGCCAGAGACCAACATGTATCCAACTAGACCGTGGAACTATTAGATCTGGTTCCAGGGACTGCCTTCTCTTTGGAAGTTGGGACCAAAACAAATTGAAAATGGCCCCTAAAGAAATGCTGTTCCAAACTGAGCCCCCAAAACAGCTTTAAAGTTGATTCCCAGAGAGTAGGCACAGCTGACGGGGCCACTGGCTCATCACCTCACAGCTCCTTGTACAGATAGGGACACTCATGTCCACAGGGGTTCAGGAAGTCACCCAGCGTCACCAAAATGAGGCCAGGGTTCTCAACTCTCGCCCACCAAAGCAACTGCCCTTTTTATCACGTTATATGCCCCAAATACTACCTTTCAGATCTTTCAGTTATTTTATGGTCACTTGACCAAAAAAAAAAAACCCAAGATACTACTTGGGCATGATTTCTTTAAAGGAATAAATGAGACTTCATTAATGACACTATTTGGAGGATGAGAAGGAAAGGGTTACAGATCATGCCTGTATTGTGCTTGGTGGGACCAACGATTAAAGCAGGGACACAGGAGGAGGAGCTGGGCTGAGGGCAGAAGGGGAATTCTCGGTGGGACTTGTCAAGGTAAAGCCCTAAGAGGATTTTTAAGTAAGTAAAGACAGATGAATCTACCAATGAGTTTGAAGGAAGGAGGTGCACAAATCTCTGAGTTACCTACTGGTTAGATAACAGATTCCCTCAATGTTGTGGCTTCAAATAACACATTTACTATCTCACAATTTTGTATCAGGAGTCTGGGAGCAGCATGGTCGGATGGCTCTGACTTGGGGTCTCTCAGGGGTTCACAGGCTGTCAGCCTCTGACAGGGGAGGATCCACTTCCTGTCCCCCTCGTGTGGCTGCCTGAAGTGTCCTCACCACATGGCCACTGGCTTCCCTCTCTCCAGGGCTGCCCACAACGGATGAGGAGACAGGGAAACTCAGAAGCAACTGGGCATAATGTTTTTTCATAACTATTTTAAATTCCTTTCCCAAAATATAATGGAATGTGCTCTATAAATATATTCATATTACTCACGAATATACTGAACAAAGACTCTTTGCTCACAAAAAACAAATTTCTTAACCATATTTCTTGGCTGAGAACTTAACATTTTGTTCAATGGAGTAAAGTAAATTCTTCATTTTTTGCATCCACTTATGTCTTTATTTCAACATAATATGGTCAAACCTTATTATGGGAAGGCAGTGGATGGTGCCCATTGTATGCTTTTTTGTTTGTTTGTTTATATCCACATGTCTTTTTTCTTCCTTAATTTTAAGAAATAATTTCTAAAACTCCATAAACTTCAAGACTGTGGTGTCTAGCCTACAAAATTCTTTGAATTTTTGGATAGCAAACTCCTTCCCACTGAGGGGTAGGACAAATGTTCTGATTTGTTGAGGGTTTGGGTTACATTTCATGTTCCTTATTTAGAAAGATGATGATAATCTAATCTCTAGGTCTGACCGAACAATAATGGCAGGACTTTCTTGGTATTTATAAGCTATTCTAAATGCTTTGCACATACAGTCCCATTTCATTTTAATATTTAGAACAATCCATTGGAGCATATATTACTGCATAATTTTATAGGTGATTACACTCAGGCCATAGAAGAAAAGAGAAGAGCTGGAACTCCATCACAATGTAAAGACACAATCTCCTCTGTCTCTGCTGAGCCATAGGTGAGTGATAACACAGCACAACAAGCAGCTATGAAGAAAGAGCGCTCAGGGAACTAACCACAGCAAACACGTTGATCCACTGGTTTCTTATAACTAACTAATGTGCTCCAAGGTGGAAGTGACACTATTCAGTATGAGTAGAGACAGAAGAAAAGACCACCTCTGATGAGCAGACTCCTCCTAGCACCAGCAACCAGACGGTGACATGAGCAGTCCCTGAAGATGTCATCATGCTCGCTGGTCCAGCACCCGCCAGCAACCGTGTCCCTATCTCCATCCCCTGACCTTTCCAAAATCCCTGGGGCAGAGAGAGTCAGGTGTCTCGAGACCACCAAGGTTATCACAGAAAGAAAAATGAATGTGGGAACGTTTTAGAAAATAGATTGGCAGGGTTTGGGTTTGGGGCAAATCTGTTATTCCTACAGAATTTGTTATTATCACAGATCAGAAGAGATCAGATTATTTTGCCATTTAACTTCCATGTTTTTCAAAGTGGAAATAGACTGTTTTGACTATAATTAAAAAACAAAATAAACTTTTTATTTTCTGAACATCTACTTTTTTCTAAGTTAAAAACTGCCTGAAACAACTCCAGGATTTGATTAATCTATGTTGATGCATTGAAGAGTGAATATTCAAAAGGAAGTAGATCACCTGAATCACCATTTAGGTTGCACGTGTGGGGCAGGTCCTGTGAGCGGCACAGAGGAGGCAGTGGAAACCCCTTTGCAAGCCCAGACCCCACATGCCAGCAGGAGCCACCAGCATGAGAACTCTTCATGTGTCCCAGTCAAACACTCAGCCTGCATGTTACCAAGCAAGGGACCAGCCCATGAGAAATGGGAGAAATATCAGATAGGCTAAGTAAGAGAACTGGGGAATTATAGACCACCAGACTGGAAAAGAAGGAAAGGAGAAGCAAAATGTCATCCCAAGACTTCTCTGTCATTTCTCTTCCTCTTAATGATGTTTCTGGAAACAAAGTGAGTTGGAGAAATGTATCACACCTATTGGAGGCGTTTCCATAATTTGGGAAGCTGCTTCATTATGATATTTTCTTAGCATTATTTCAGAGCAATGATTTATAATCATTATACTCAGTATTATAAAACTGTCCAAGAATTTGGTTTGTGCATATCACATCAGGATGTGAGCAATCTCTGGCTCTGACATTCTGCCTTTCTATACAGTATCATTATGACATGTATAAAACAAGTCTGTGACTCTTAGCACATCCGATGAGTTGGACATGACCTTCTTTGATTAGCTCCAATCAGCCACCTCATATTAGTGCTATCAGATGTGCAGGGAAGAGAATGAGGGACTTAAATCAAGTTCATTAGCACTACCAGAAGAGAAACTCACAGCGCACACCATATGTCAATTAATGCATTGCATTCAGAAACTAAGGGCAGAAAACTTCTTTTCATATTTCGACTTGAACCTGTGGTTGACAATTTCTTGAGATTGTTCTGCCTGTTTCCAATTTTCTCACTGAAGAGCTACAGAGTTCAGGGTTTGCTCTGGGTCCTACATGTTGCTCGTCTAGAAAAGCATTTCTGCTGAAAGAAATTGGAAAAAGAAGAAAGAGCAAAATAGACTAGGCTTTTAGCCATTCTTCTAATTGAGAATGACAACCAAAACCATTTCAGTAGCATTCAACTATCACTCCGCTACTCTCAATAAAATAGAGAGGCTCACACTCCAGAGTGACTAACATACAAATAACTATCAACAGAAATCCTCGTACACTTAAAACAACGTTCTGAGTTTAGGGCCAAACCTAACGATTCTCAAAGGAATTACCATTAATAGTGCAAGAGGTTCTGACTCCTCTGAAAGTAAGGTGGTACCAGAAAATATCCATGAAATATTTTTGAACTATTTATATTCTGATTTTCTAAATATCCTACTCCAGCTTAAACTGAGGGAAGATTTCACTTTGAAGTATTAGAACTTTGCAAGGAGTTATTCATCTTAGAAACAGCATCACTGGTGATGATACTCTTCAGGGTAATCGAGTCTTACAGTCATAAATCACAGTGATTTATATGGAGGTGAACATTTCACCACTTCATTTTTTATATATTAAAATTCATGCTATCTTATTGTAAATTTCTTGTATGTTGTACCTTCCTTCTATTACACTTAGAGTACATATATGTTCTTATGAAATATGTATTTGGTTTTATTATCTATGAATATGATTGCAAAATAATTGAAGATTTATAAAGTGTTTACTGTGAAAAGGAACACTGGATCTGATGGTGTTTAAAATCGTTGCTACTTGTTTTATTAGTAGAATAAGTAGAAATATACAGAAATGTATAGACATGTTAGTAAATGACCAAAAGTTTTTGATGATGTATTTTTCATCTAATAAAGAAGTTCAGTGTTAAGATAATTAATCCTTAGGTGTTTTTCATTGTGCTAAGGCTGCCCGTTTGCTAGAATTCATCTAACAGCCAGACTAAAATTATAAACACTGGAAGCAGAGATGATATAAAAAAAAAAACAGAACTCTTTTCCACATCACAGTTAGTTCTCACATACAGTGTTTGAAGCAAGGTTGCAAAGAGACGAATACGCCTCCTATTAATGTGTATGTCCTACTGCTGGGTACCCTTTTGCTAACAGAGAAACTAATTGAAATGGTTACTTCTGAAATATTTAAACTTGATGTTTGCCATTCTCCTGGGCTCTCTTATCTCACTACCAACCCTTTCTCAAACGTAGGGGTGACAGTACACTCTCTTGCCCCCAAAGCTAGCAATTTAATTTCCACCTCCATAATTTTAAATATTTTAAAGTCATCATTTTACACTCTCAATTTTCTTCTAGAATTGCCTTCAGTAATGGCTTCCTAACTCTATTATCCTGGAATCACATTTTTCACACTTATGGGTTTGCCTTTTAAAAGCAAAACAAAACAAAGGGCCATAAAACTTGGGGCTCAGAGTTGAATCACAAGATGTGCCAAAGCCAGGGGTAGCGATTACAAATACACCCTAAAGTGCTTTGATCAAGGTGAAGCTCATGGCAGTTACTCTATTTCATCTCAGAGGATGAGATTGCTGTAGAGTAATAGGAAGAACAAAGCATCTTTTTGTCTGTCAATAGATTCGATTGTGTTTAACAGCAAAAGTAATTTACTCACAGACTTAAATTAGAAACCTAAGGGACACATATAAATAAATCACTGATGAGGTAAGCAACCACAGATACCCCCAGTTGGTGATTTGTAATTTATCTGTGATATGCCGCATACAAAACTAACAACCTCACTGCATATTTTGGTGAAAGATTAATTTGGTACATAGTGACTTATGAAATCATATAAGGACAAAAAGAACTATAAATAATAGCATTGAAGAACACTCTCGTCCTTGGGAATAATTTAGTATGAATTGACCATCTCCCTATCCCTCATTTCTTTGTACTGAAAAATAGTTTGGACCCTGAAAATGAAATATGTCTTCTTAAAAGAATTAAAAACAAAAGGCTAAAAAAAATTGTATGAAATAAAATGTTTCGCAGAAAGCTATGACTCAAAATATTTATCATCTCCACAGAAAACAGTGATGTGATTCATAAAGTAAAAAAATATATATTTTCTAAATGTTTAGATAATTATTGAACCATAATTTTTAAATATTATCTGATGAGTCATTGGACTAAACACCTTACTTCATCCTCTGTAGTGAATAAATATTCATAAATGCCTACTAAAGACACGAACTGTACTTTTTATACATTTTGTATATAAGAGAATACCAGAGAAGATTTCTATACTCAATACATGTACCCAGAAATGAGCACACCCCTATATTCTCCTCTGTGTTGCTAGTACAACCTGCTACATGTAAATTCTCAGCCTTTGTGATGTGGTCTCCTTTTGATACTCTCTGTCTTGGTAAATGGCAGCCCATCTATCCAGACCAGAAACCAGTCTTCATTTCTTTCTTTGCCCACCCCCTCATTTCACTTGCCCCAAATTCTGTCACTTCCTCCCTAATCGGCTCAAGTCTGCCAACCTCTGCGCTCTTCCATCTGAGCAGGTGCTCATCACCCAGTCTTCCCAGGGAGATTACAGTGGCCTGCCATTACTCTCCCTGTGCACTGCATAACCCGGCTAGAGCAGCCTTGGTAAAACAAATCGAGGCCTGTTTGTCTTCATCTTAAAATTCCATGCATCTCCAGAGTCTTCGGGATACAATTCAAACTTCGCAGCTCGCAGTCTAAGACCTACTGGGACAGGCCATGGTACTCCAAGTTTCTGCTCTGTCCTCTGCTCACCTTGCTCCTGGCCTGACTTGGCCCCCCATTCATCACCCCTCAGCCTCACCTCAGAGCTGCAGACTAGGCCGCTCCCTCCCTGAGAACCGTCTTTCCCTGTGGGTTCCCCACCTTCCATTCTGCTTTCCTGGGTCCCTTCTCCTTCTCAGACTCGGCAGACACTTCACGCTCACGTTTTAACCTGTATCCCCTGTGCCATCACAGGGTTGTACCTAAGACTCGCTCTCAGCTACTGGCTGGTTTTCTTTTTAATAACCAAAAAATTTACATGTTTTTCTGCCCAATTTAATCTCGTATCATTAGTTTAGTTTAGTTTAGTTTAGTTGTTGGTCTTGTTTAAGTTGGCTTTCCCAAATGGTTACACTCATCTCTTTTTTGTCTTCCAGAACATCAGAGATGCCCTGAGTCATGTGTATAATACATCCTTAATTCCTCATAGAACTCACTGGAGAAAACAAATGTCATTGAAAAATATCAAAGATTGAGTCTCCAGTCTACTAAGTAACCCATTCATGACTATCTCCCCTTTGAGATAACAGGGGGAAGGTTTGGAGGAGTGAAAAAGTTTTATAATTTTCAAGAGCTCCTGAAGTCAAACCTTGAAATCAAGTCAGATGCACGCTGAGCCTGACCATCCGAGGGGACAGGAGGAGGAATCGAGCAGCCAGGCCACCAAGCCCGGAGAAGGCCTGGCCCAGGCCCTCCTCCTGGAGCGGCAAAGCTCCTAGTGTTCAACCGAGAGGAAAGTGCATCTTGATGGAAGAAATCCACCCTTAACATCCACTGTAAAGGCCAGGTCAGGTTTACAGGAAGAACGGTGAGCAACACTGTCACGGCCCTTCAGGAAAGCTCCTTGGGGGCTGACAAAAAGAAACCTTTGCTTCAGTCACTAATCGGCTTCAAAATATTTAGGGAGGGCCTCACGTGCAGGGAACGAAAGAAGACCGAAGGGGGAGAGGATGACAAGGCAGACGCCGGCCCTGTCCTCGCAGGGCTTAGAGACTAGGAAGGAAGCAACGACAGGGACAGATAATGCAGCAGAGCCGGTGAGTGGAGCCATGTGGGCGAGTCCAGCGGGCGGAGCAGACTTAGTGAGTCCAGCGGCTCCCCGGCTCCCGTGGACGCCCCGCTGCGCGCAGGGAACATACTGGAAATACAGCTGGACAGTAGAAGGCCTGGACCATTGGCCAAAACGTGTCTCCCTAATGTCACAGGTTGAATGTGCGGGGCGAGACAGCGAGACTGGACGGAGTGAGCTGGTTTCTCAGTCCTTGTGGACGTAGGACACAAAAGAAGACTCAGGCGGCCAGGGGAAGCCTACCCAGAGCCTGCAAAGGAAAGATGAAGGCGTATTTGAAAAATAATGTAGGCTTTGGCAGCCAAAACGAGAGAAAAGAGCGAAAGGAAAAGAAATGTCAAACAGAAAAAGGGGAAAGCTTCAAACAGAAAATGCTCTGACCGGAGAGGCCTCCAGGACTGGGACACGAGAGTGCTGGACAGTCTCAGCCCATTTGCTGCTCGTGTCTCAGGGGAACCAAACTGGTTCTGTCCTGTTTCCATCATGCTCAGAGTGAGGGAAAATACGGGAGAAACTCAGGCAATTCAAACATTCCACAAAAATTGTCAGGGAGCTTTTCTCAAACATAGGAGAGGGGAAAAAAGGCCTTTTATATAGCTACAAAAAATATCTAAAATATTGTTAAAGAAGTCTTGAACCAGGGAATTTTATCACATAAGACAAAACATTTCATTTTCGCCATCATCCTTAAAGGATCATCAGAGTGGTAGATTAAATCCTTCAAACAGTGCCTAGAATCAAAGGAAAGCCAACGGTCCCCCCTTCTGAAAGAACTGGAGGCAAGAAGATTATCTAAACTTTAAGAACAAATAAATCTAAGAAACAAAGCGCTTTATCTCTGTGTGGTAAGTGGCACCGGGCACAGCTTATTTTCAACTCATTTTATTAAAAATTGGGGGGCAGGATTATTGTGTCTGACAAAATGAATTGTTTATCACGCCGGATTCATAACTACTAGAGACAAGATACGTAATTTACAGAATAGCTCCAAACACTCCATAAGGATTTTTTTAAATGAAATCTTAAAAAAAGAAATCAGCTACTGTAAGAGATAGACCTGTCCTCTTCCTTCCTCCACGTTTGTTCTCACTCTTTCCATGTCCACTGGGAAAGACAAGATTTTCTTAACTATTTTACTTCCTTGGGGAAGATACTACACATAAACTTAGTTTCCTATCTCCATTTGTCCTAATAAAAGTAGACTAGGGCTCTCTTTGTTCTTCACATTAATAAACTGCCACTTGATCTCCATAGAAAATACACATACTACAAGCTACCTTCAAATGTGCACTCAGATACAAGATAAAAGCAACGCTACACACAGTTTATAATATATAACCACACATTTGTCTCCTCCAGGGCCTCCCTTCCTTAGAAACCCTTCCTTCCTTCCTTCCTTCTTTCCTTCCTTCCTTCCTTCCTTTTCTTTCTTCCTTCCTTCTTTCCTTCCTTCCTTCCTTCCTCCCTTCCTTAGAAACCCTTCCTTCCTTCCTTCCTTCCTTCCTTCCTCCCTTCCTTAGAAACCCTTCCTTCCTTCCTCCCTTCCTTAGAAACCCTTCCTTCCTTCCTTCCTTCCTTCCTTCCTCCCTTCCTTAGAAACCCTTCCTTCCTTCAATACTACCTTCCTTCCATACTTCCTACCTTCATTCATTACTAACTAC
>CAUYON010138741.1:0-17125 GCA_963573935.1 Arctocebus calabarensis
CACAAAGCTTCTGAGAGGAGGTGAGATTTTAGGTACTCTTCATCATGAGTAACAGCTCTTATCAAACCAAGGCCAAATCAAAGCAAAGTAACATTTTTCAAAACATGATCATCGTGGTGAAATTCTGAGTAGGAGAAAGAAAAAGAGACTTAGCAGGATTTCACAACCTTTAGAGAAAAGTGGTAATGCACAAAGTGTAAATTGTGTTATCAATATTCCAATATTCACAGTATATATACCATGGTTTTCATAAAATGTAACAATAATCACTCATCACAGCATTATTAATGGCATTCAAAGTTGGAGATTCTGAGTTCTATAATAATATGAGCCAGGTAAGAGGTGTGTATTTATATGTACACTGGAAGAAAGAGTGTTGATTATGCCAGATAGGGTGGTTTTATTTGATTTCCCTTCCAAGGCTTGCCGGATCTCTGGTTGCTTAATAAAGACATATTATTTATATGTGCACACACACATATGTATCTATCTATATGGATGTGGGAAATGTGCCAGAGTAGTCTGGCACCTGCTGAGAACAAGAGGATGCTTTATAGGACCAATCTGGAGTGCTTTACCTATCCCAGGAGACCTGCTGAGGAAGAGAAAAATAGAGCTCTCTCTTCCCTCTCTACTCCAGCAAAACATGGTGAAAGACTGCAGGTAGTTGTAACAGTACCAACCTTCTGTCTTGCCTTCCTTTTTTAAGGTCATTATAGATAAAGGAAAGCAAAATAAATCACCCTTTCTTTTTAATTATTCAATGGTATATAAAAAGTTCCTTGAAGAGAAATATTATAATAAGTAGGCCGAGGTGGAATAAGATTCATGACTTAGATAACTATTCCTACATTTGAATTGTGCCACCCTCTACACTCTACAGTACCATGGAGGAAATTTAATCATAGAGATAAACCAGGAAATAGTTATACACACAGTTCTACACAATATAAAACATTTATATATTATAAATAAGGGATATATGATATAAAATTACTGCTTGGTAACTAATGGCCAATACTCAGGCTTGGTTTATGACTTACGTAAAATATTTTTGCCATTTAATTAAAATAGATACAAAAGTATTTCTATGGTTTAAAACTTAAAATGTGTAGAACATTTGCCAAAAATATCAAACTACATAAAATTTGGGCAGTGCCTGTGGCTCATTAAGTAGACCGCTGGCCCCATATACTGAAGGTGGCGGGTTCAAACCTGGCTTTGGCCAAATGGAAAAACAAAAATAACCAGGCATGGTAGCAGGCACTTGTAGTCCCAGCTTCTCGGGAGGCTGAGGCAAGAGAATCGCCTAAGCCCAGGAGTTGGAGGTTGCTGTGAGCTGTGTGATGCCACGGCACTCCACCAAGCACAATAAAGTAGACTCTGTCTCTACAAAAAAAAAAAATATATATATATATATACATATTAAGTTTGGTCAAAAACCAAAAGAATGTCCTTCTAACTTAGATTTTAATTAGGTTAAAATGTGACAGTAGTAATGTATCATAGTGTATCAGCAAAAATAGACTTTTGAGCTATCCAAATCAGAAGAGAAGAAGAAAAGAATGCTCACAGTTAATAATAAGTGTCAAGTTGACTGGGCCACCACGTGCCCAGATATTTGGTTAAACATCATTTTGAGAGTGTCTGTGAGGGTGTTTCTGAGTGAGGTTAACATTTGCATCAGTAGAATAAAGAAAGAAGATTACCCTCCCCAAGTGGGTGGGTCTCATATAATCAGCTAAAGGTCTAAATACAACAAACCTGGGCATGGGACAATTTGCTCTCCCTGCTTACCTTCAAGGGGGACATTGGTTTTCCTTCACCTTCAGACTCACATTCAAATTAGAAATATACTATCAACTTTCCTGGGTCTTCAGCTTGCCAAATGCAAATCTCAGGACTTCTCAACCTTCATAATTACATCAGCCAATTTCTGTTAATAAATTATATATACTTATAAAAACTCATAGATATTTGCATAAAGTCTATTGGTTCTTTCTCTCTGGGGAACCATGACTAATATATTTCAACTAATTCATGAACTTCATGTATAGACACCCATCATGTCAATGGTTCTATAACTTTGAAGGTCCATCAGCTAACTGACAGGGACCACCCACTGGCAGATGCAAACCATTGCCAAATATATTCTAAACTGGAGGAATAAATAATTATACTAATCAGTAGAGATGGGGTCTCACTCTCAGGCTGGTCTCAAACTATGGCATATATATGTATTCCATGATATGTGTGTGTGTATTTATATATTATATTACATTATATATATTAATATATATATTCCATGATGAAAAGTAAACTATGGTGCATATATATACATATATATTTCATGACATATTTCATGAACATATTTCATATGGTATATATGTACCATAGTTTACTTTTCATCATGGAATATATATATTAATATATATAATGTAATATATATATATACACATATCATTGAATACTATTCAGCTATAAAAAAGATGGAGACTTTACATATTTTGTATTACCAGAATAGAGTTGAAGGAAATTCTTCTTAGTAAAATATCACAAGAATGGAAAAGTAAACATCCAATATATGCAATATGAAATCAATAAACAGCTACTTCCCCGCATGAAAGAAAACAAAATTAAATTCAAGTGGGGGCTAGCAGGGAGGAGGGGAAGGGAAGAGGGCTGAAGGGAGAGAGACTGCTAATCTCTTATCTAGTGAGCATGATGGAGGGGGATACAGCACACCCAATGGGTGAAGAGCTCATCTACAACTTGAACTTTACCTAATTAGTGCAAACAATGTAACCTAATCATTTGCACCCTTAAATTAATCTGAAATTAAAAAAAAAATAGAAAAATTAGTGAAGTGTTATGACAGGAGTCTGTACTTTCAGCTACTTGGGAAACTGGGGAAGAAAGATCACTTGAACCGTAGAGTCTGAGGTTGCAGTGAACTAGGCTGAGGCCATGGCACTCTACCCCATAGCAGGAGAGTAAGACTCAGTTTCAGGGAAAAAAAAAAAAAAATTTTGATGCAAGTATATTTTTAAAAAGGAGTCTAAATTTTGGAATTTTTTAACACATGTTTCTTACTTTAATAAAAGTAAGAAAACTTCTGTATGAGTCCAGTTTGGTAAAAAAGGGTTCTGAGAAAATACTGCTTACAGAGGTTTACATTTAATTCATTAAGTGTGTGGAACTACCTAAGCACCTGCATTTAAAACACCTAATTCTAAAAGAATACTCAATGTCTTCTTCTCACAACAAAATAATATTGAAATTAATGATTCTTACAGTAGGCTGCCCAGGACTTCAGCACCGCCTGCCTAGGATGGCATCTTTAGCATCACCTGAACACCTATAAGAAATGAAAATCCAAGGCCCCTTAGAGCTACTGAATCAGAATCTCTGGACAGGGTCTAACCTCTGTTTTATCTAGCCATTAAGGCAACTCTTATGCCTGACTTTGGGAACTACAAGTATAAACCATTCTGGTCAGCTAGCATATTTCACAGCTTAATAGTTAATAGAAAAGTAGCAAAGAAAGGCACAGTCTTCCTTCCAGTGGTGAGTGCATTTTAACCTCCAACCACTTAGATCTTTTCTGCTTCCCTAATTGTGGTGGGGAGCCCTCATTATGCTATTGCAGCGAGCTGAAGCCCACCTTCACACTGAGGCTACCTGAGGGGCTGTCTGCTCTGGCTACAGGTGCATCCAATATGTATGGGAACATTAGATTCCTTATGCCTAATCTAAATCCTCTTTCTGCAAATTAAGCTTTTCCATTTGTTTAATTTGCAGTGGAAAGGAACAGCTGGTGGATCAAATTAGTATGAAAAATCTTTATGTACTTAATCTACGTGATTTAAGTCATTCCTGAGTTTTCTTCAAACTAAAAAAAACCTTCTCTTCTTATTTCCAGCCTTTCCCTTGAACTACTTTTCTACTATTTTAGCTAGAAAAAGCTAGATTAATTACCCATTTTTGTAAACCCAACATTTATTTTGAAGGAGGAAAAGCATTAAGCTTTGCTATACATAAAAATTGGCACTTGTTTAGGAGATATACAGAGCTTTACAAGGGGACCTCTTGGTAGGCAGACTTACTCAGACGACTTCCAAAATTATGCTTACTTTTCACAAATTCCTACTGTAGAGTTAAAACCATATCAAGGTAGGGTTTAATATGCTCATACTTTTATTTTTGTTTCTATATTTGCCTCATTTTTAGGAAAAAAGAGAGAAAAGTACACATTCTAGGAAAATACTGCTAGCACTCACTTTCTCTACTATAAACCCAACACCATTTTCACTCATCTGCCTCAAGCGGCGTCACCCTCAGCTCTACTCCAGCCGTGGCTGTGTAATGCAGACCAACCAGTCATTACTGCCTCCTCCTACCACACTGCTTAGGTCAGGCACTTGATAGAATTCTGGACAAACAAAGACAGTAAGATTAGATTCCCAGATTCTTTCTTGCATACTTTTGAGGAAGGGATTCTTCTTTCAGCTGGAATTTCTGAGAGGGTGGGATGTGAGCATAGAGCTGCGGGCAGCCAACTGGCCACCCTAATAGGAAATGCTACCACAAATAGGGACAGAGCAGAAGCAACCTGGGCAGTAGGATCACGTAAGCTCAGGAATTCCATACTTGCCTGAGCAAGAATAAGAACCCATCTCTGCTAAAAATATTGAAAAATTAGCTGAGTGTCATGGAAGGGTTCTGTAGTCCCAGGAGGAAAATCACTTGAACCCACAAGTTTAAGGTTGCCACTGCACTCTTCCTGGGGGCAATACAGTGAGACTCTGTCTCAAAATAAATAAACCAATAAATAAATAAATACTGAGGAAGTGTACATATAGACAGTACAATATTCATTTAACACTTCTATAAAATTTCTTGATAAACTTGTTGAGGGAAAATGTTTTCCAACACAACTTGTTGAGGGAAAATGTTTTCCAACACAAGGCTCTGATAAAATTTCGTCAATTTCATCTAATGTGTTTCTTTTCTTTCCAAATGAGTTTTGAAATTATTTACTGTAGCTAGTTGATAAAGTCTTAGCATATATTCTCACTTGTATTAATTTTTTTTCCTGATAGCTTTTGTACTCATTGACCCAAACTAGATGCTAGAATATTTCGTGCATGCCTCTTGAATAGGGTTACTTTAGTTCACCTCTCAGCAAAAGATATTATCTTTTGACCTCTATAGTGATATTATCTGTTATTTGGGAAAAGTCATCACTAGGTCCTCAGTTTCCACAAAGACCTACCCACCTACTTCTGTTGACTGGATAAAACAGGTGGAAACACAACAAATTGGCAACAGAGCTACTGCACTCCATGCATTTTCTAGCAAGTGCAATCTCCAGTACACTGCTGTCTTAAATCTATCAAATGCTTGATATTTATGAAGGCTTACCTGAAAGATAAGCAGTCCCTCCAAATCCTCAAAAATTTACTCAGGATTAAGTTAAACCAGCAGAGAGCTATATCCTTAAATCATAGTCCCCCACCCAAGCCTTTACATAGTGACATTTTCCTTGCATGTTGTCATTGAACAATATTGAGGGGCCCTATAGGAAACTCCCTCATGAAACTGGAGGCTGTGTCTGCGATAAAGGTGACGGTAAGGAAGATTATCTTCCTGTTACACAGAGTCCTTTTCATAGGGGCTCCAGGGAGAAAAAAGAATTTTTTTTTTTACTTCAACACTAGCAAAAGTCATTCTCTTGAGATTTTGGCTTGTTTTTATCTTATGGAGAATCCTATTTTGGCTTTAAGCAGAACTAATATGTTGTTTAAGATACCTGGCAGCAAAGAGGTCAGAAGAAGGTCAGGCTGTCTCCTCCGCAGTGAATTAGCCACATTCATTCATTATCTCCCCCGGCCTCATTAAAATAGCTTTAATGTGGTCACCATTTGATGGTAGACATAAGCTTTAATCTTGTGAATATCAAACCCACCTGGGTTGCATTTCCTGTTATAGACAGTTAGCAGAAGCAGGTTAATAAACTAGTTTAACTCCTTAATCTGCAGCACTTGTATAAGAACCAGGCTCACTAGTCACCTGAATTTGAGCTGAACTGGTCTATATTGCCTTTCAATTTATCAGGTTCTGTCTTCAAATCTCAGATTGCTTAAGACACTTTTAATCATCTGTTTAATTTTGTACTTTTTTTTTTACTCTGATCTATTATTTTCCAGGTTACTCTTTCGGTCTGAATATGCCCTATATTTCTTCCTCATGTGACCTAGATTCAAATTTACACACTGTGAAATAGCTAATAAATCCCCATTAAGGTTGTAAAAGGTGAAGGTTCAACCAGTGTATAAGTCATCAAATTCTCATATAAAACTGAATGATCCTTTATATGAATAGCTTGGCAAAAGTGTGTTAACAAGTCCTCAAATTTTTTATGAAAAAAAAAAAAGGTTTTAAATGATTTGCCTAAAGGTAACCCATGTACTCTAGAATGAGTTGAGCTTTTCTACAATTTCTGAATTGTCCAGGACAAATCTCCCTCCTCCTCATTAACCTTAAAATATCTGTTCCCTGGAAGCCTGTCCATAGCTCTACGTTTACCTGTATGCATTGTATGTATTTCTTTTCTGTGTGTTTGTCTTTGAATCTGGACATGAAAAGGAAAACTTTCTGTTTGAGTTTAGGCTATTGGAATCTAGGGAGAGGAGGGCATAAAGCCCTGTGGGTAGTTTTTCAGTTTTCCCCCCCTTTTTTTTTCTCTCCATAACCAATAGAGAGTATTACAATGATTTACAGAGACATACTGAAAGTAAATTATGTTGTAAACGCCTGTCCCTTGGGCCAGCTAAGAATCACAGGAAAAAAATGCAAAAAGTTTGAAATTCCCAACAGCAAAGGTTGACAGGAAAATATGGTTTTGTTTTTCTATGAGTAAAAGTAACTTTTATGTTGTGTTTTCCCATGAGAAATTATAAACTTTCAAAGGAATTTTAGTCTCTTGCATGCACATATAAGAGCAATTTATCTGTCCTGCCCCAGCGAAAACACTCTTAAGACTTTAAAGCTGTTAGAACCAGGCTGAATTTCTTCAAGACTGCTACTTCATATTTGTCCTTGCTGTCTCTTCTTGTCAAAACATTTACTCAAACTTTGAAGAGCTGCAAGTTGGCAACATGTTAATAATATGAAAATGCATTTGTGTAGCCCATGTGGCTGTAATAGTTGACTATATTCATCACTTAATAATGAAACCTTTGCAGTAACTACAGTGACATGGAAAGACATGCAGCAAATTAAGAACATGTCACCAAGGTGGTTGTGCCTCTTTTGTAGCCTTCTTGAGGCTCAAGCAGGACTCTCCACAATGACCCTGTCTGCCTCTTTCCTCATTTGACAAACAGCTAAGTGTGTAGGTTCAATCGCTTAAGTCCATTTTGTGCGTGTGAAAATATTTCATTCCTGAGATACATAAAGATCTACATGAAAGTCTCTCATGCCTTCTCTGCCTTGGCTTAATTAGAAATTATTCAAAATGATTTTTGTGAGAAGTTTATATTGTTTCTTTTTTTAAATAGCATGCTGAGAAAAATAAGTCCAAGATGTCCCAAACTGCTACTCAGCCTTCTCTGCCACTAAAACTCACATCGTTGGATTCTTCAGCAATGCAGTGTCTTATTAGCTGATTTTCATCCAGACATCCTTGGTTTGACACTGCCTCCCCGCCCCCTCTCTTGTAATCTCTTCTTTGCCAAAGGTCCAAGTTTTCTCTAGTGTTTATAAACTTTTTCTTGTCAAAACACCAGATAGTCTGTTTCTCCCCTGGCATGAAGATTTATCCAATGGATGTCATCTCAGGACTTTGAACAGGCATGGTAATCTCCTCTTTCTACTGTCATTTCAGCATTTGCATCTAGACTCCAGAGTCCATCAGCAGGATATATGCCCTGATTTTCCACTCCATCTGACAAGAGTTCTGCATTTTTCAGGGATTAGGCCTCACAGTTCTAAAGTTTCTACAAACATTGCCACAAAATCTTAGGAAAGCTATAAACACTAGAAAGTGCATGTGCATTAGGCTGAATTAAAGGAACCACAGCATTTATTTATTGTATTACTTATACAACTCGGTGATGAATAGGATGAAAACTGAACCAGCATCATCCTCATTATCTCACGCTCTGCTGAACACACACAGAAACCCCGCTGCCAAGCATTGTTCCTCTCCCCACCCCTTCATTTTCCCTGCCTTTGATAGACGTATCCTTATTTATTGATTAACAAGTACGAAGATCATGTCATTTCCTGACATAATGATAATATACCTTTACTCCTAGAGATATATTTAGAGAAAAAAAATTCAACATGAAAAGAATCAGATTGAGTTGTTGGCTAAACAGAGCAATTTAATTAATATATCAAAGTGACTGCTTCATGGGAATGAGAAAGCTTAAAGCCAGCTTTATTTACCAAAGAGTAGGACAAAAAACTGCAAATAGTTTCTAGTTGTACAACTTACATTCACTTCAACATGACCCATTATTCCGCAACCCAGGATAACTACGTCTAAAGGGCCCAATATGTGAGAAGTCATCGCAATCACTGGGCATGTCTACTCAGTAAAACCCCTCAATTTCCTCATTACTCACCAACCAAAAGGAAGATATTTTTAAACATGATTCCTGATGTTTGACCAAGGCTCAATCTACTAATGTTTTCTCAAAGTTTAAATGTGATAGAAAGGACCTGTCATCTTTATTATAAACTACATTAAGCTGCTAGACAATGCAGTGTTACAATGCATACATCTAATCTTTGTCCCCACTTCCTAACACACAGCTGCAAAACTCCTTGAAATTTCCTGAGTGATGTAAGTGTCTCTTTTATACTGTTGAGACAATTTGGGGGGAGCCCTGAGACAGTTTCTGGAAGAGGTTAATTCACGAAAGAGTAACCATGTAATTAGAGGGTTGTCTTCGGGTCAGTCTGACACCAGGGGAAGAGGAGGAGGCTGGAGATTCAGGTCAGTCAGGTGGGCAATGATTTACTCAGTCATGCCTCCCTAATGAAACACCAACAAAAACTCTGTAATGGCTCCTTGGAAACATGATGATGCTGTGGAAGGCGGTATGCCCAGATTCTATGAGGAGAGAGCGTAGAAGCTCTATGTTAGAAGCTTATTCACCCAGATCTCATAATCGGCATCTCTCCTTTGGTCATACCTTTATAGGAAAAGGATAATCAAAATGCTTTAGTGAGTTCTAACAGTAGTTTTGGCAAATTATGAAACCTGAGAAAGTTGTGAAACTCACCAAATTTACAGTTGGTCAGTCAGAAGTTCAAGTCCCCAAAAGTTGTGACTGGCATCTGAAGTGAGATTTTGCAGAACTTTCTTCTTGACTCTGGAATCCTGGGCTAACTCCAGGTAGTGAGTGTCACAACTAAATTGAATTTCAGTTGACATCAGAGAATTGGTGTCAGAGCATGATAGATGTAACTTTAGCTTTAATTCTTCTCTGTCTATTTACCTATTGGCTTAAGTCCCTATTGGACTTATGGACTTGCTGATAATAGTTACCTGCCTTTAGTGCCTGGTGATCAGCTGCACATTGGAATTATCTAGGGAGCTTTAAAAAATACTCAGGCTGGTGTCCCACCTCCAGAGACTCTGAGGCACAGCCTGGTTATTGGGATTTTCTTTCAAAGAGTTCCTGGGATTCTGATAAGAAGCCAAGTTGAGAACTACTACATTAAGAGGCAGCAATGGTTTGACTTAAATCCTATGTTATAAGTCAGTCTAATGAATAAGATTTGGGGCCTAACCTTTTCTTTGACTCTAGTTATCACAATCCTTGACTTATGCCCATAACTTTGTAAGAAACTGTTGTTCCATTTGTGATAATATTGGTAGAGCTGAATATGGATGGTGTCTACTGTTATAACACGTCTGCCTTGTTAGATGTTCAAAAGCTTTCACTCTTGTTCTCAAATAAACTTTTTTTTTACTCTGTGACTAAATAATTTTTTTAATTTAAAAATAATTAAATATTCAAAAATGTAAAAGTAGATAGAATTAGCTAAGAAGGGATTTTGTTACTTCAAGCAACAGTGAAAAAAATAATTTCCAGCACTCTGGTGCTGAAAATTGTTTTTTCTAATTTCATGCCATATAAAATATATGGTTAATTGAGAACCAGTGTAAATGTATAGTTATCTACATTGTACCTATATTATATGTAATGGTATAAACTTTATATTAACATCAACATTCATACTTATGCTAATTAATATTAATGTTTTCAGTTGAATTTTAATATTTAAGGCATATAGGATGTGGGAATTAGAAGATCAAAGAATAAATAAATCCAGAACCTTATGTGATGTTAACAGTTTCTCTAGCACAACTGCATACCTTTACAAGTATGTTCCTTCTTGCAAAGTTTTTCACAGCAAATAACTGTTTCCTAGAATTTTATTCTCAGTATTGGAAAAATAAATATTCACTTTCCTCAGGTATGAAATGGGAATAATGCTATTTTCTAGTTTTCTTATTATTATGGTAAGAGGAAATAATAGTTTTCAGATCCTGAGAACTCTGCCTGTGTCAATAGGCAATGCCCTTGGTTGCCTTACTAAAAACAACAACAACAACAACAACAAAAAGACTTATTTTCTCACTCATCACTGAATTCTTCAGCTTGTCAATATCATTCTTAACTGTCTGGCCAATTACTGACCTCAAAACTCTACTTGTATTCTGATTGATGCAAAAAAGACAAAACTATCCCTCCCATTCCCTATAATAATACACTTCTCTTAATTCTCCCTTATTTTTACTAATGATGGTTCTATTATAGTGTTGACCCCCAGCAAGTTGTGACAAAGAATTTATCTTAATTCAGGACCATCACATGTCACTTCTGACACCACTTGCCAGGACCCAGGACTGGCCAGGTCTCAGGCCCAGCTTAACTAGGTTCCAGACACAGACCACCAAGTTACCTTGCTCAGGTTCAGTTTCTCTTAGGTGCCTGAGGGCTATCTACTTTAGCAGAGAGAGAGAGAGAGTCTTACATAGAGTAAAGCAGTCCCCTTAGAAAGATAGATCTTAGTCTTTTGCAGAGCATGGTAATACTTAGCAGAGAGAAACCATGCTGGCATTCTGCAGGCAGGAGAGGAGACAGAGTCAGAGTAAGCTGGTTCGTGATAGAATGCGCATGCTTTTTGACTGCCTTCGCCTCCAGCCTAATATAAGGCTAATCTCATGCCTCTCAACATCACAGGTGTAGAGACTGCCAATTCACCACTGCTCTCATCTCGCGAGCTCTCATGCTTGTTAGGAAAGCTAAATCTCTCTCCATGCCCTTTCCACCCAGGTGTTCCATTATTGAGCTATACGGGTATTTCTTATAGCTCACTCCTTCTAGCCATAGGCTATATGGGCTACAACACAGGACAATATTCTCTTTTTTATAATTAAACATAATTAATATTTATTTTTTCAGATTAATATAATCATACACATGATTAACTTACATTGTTTGCATTTGTTAGGAGAAGTTCAAGTTATATTTGAGTCTTCTTTTTAAATCTAAAAATGGCCTTTACTTTATTTCTATTGTACCTGAGTTCAACCCTTAAAGATCATTCAAAATTCATCAAACTGTTTGAGTATTTGTTACATATCCATTATGTGATCACATGTCACATCACGTCATGTCAACAGGGATACTGTGGTAGAAAGAAAGTAAAATTTGCAGTTGGATACCCCCAACAAACAAAAAG
Source organism: Arctocebus calabarensis (assembly GCA_963573935.1). Lineage (NCBI taxonomy): Eukaryota > Metazoa > Chordata > Mammalia > Primates > Lorisidae > Arctocebus > Arctocebus calabarensis. Next base: position 11,770 of record CAUYON010138741.1, read on the forward strand.
TCTTATTTTTATATAGCTCTATTAGTTAAGAGTTTTCAAGATAGTTTTATAGCTTGAATCTTAGTTTTCTTACCTGTGAAATGAAGATTGTAACATTTTCCTTCACTATATAGTAACATTTTTAAAAGGATCAAACATAACTTATTTTCAAGTACCCTATGGACTATAAAACAATATTCAACTATGAAGTAGAATTAAAACTGACCAATATTTTTAAATGAATAAATTAAGATGAAGTACTGAGTTATTTAACTGTTCACGAGAGACCTCTCTCCAAGATTCATTATCCCATTCTCTTTGGATCAGTTCTCTGAAAATTCCTGATCCATAAGTGCTGCTTCACAAGAGCTGTATGAGGATCTTGGATTAAATATCTCTAAGAATCCATCATAATGTTATAATGATTTTTTGCCCTACTTTCTGCCAGGCATTCTGATGGATGTTCCAGTTTCTGCCTTAGATTGCTGGAAGGTGCTAGTTATGAAGACGGAAAGGCCAAATAAACTAGTGTTGGAATCCTCAACCAATTCCTGGATACCTGACCTTGGGATGGTTACTTTACAAGTTTAAGTCTAGGTTTCTTCATCTCTTAAATATCCTTACCCTGCAAGAAAGTTACTTTTCTTATAGAACTGATATAACATTTGTCACCTATGCCAGGTATATGTTAACTTAAAAAAATGTGGTAAAAACAAACCTCCTCCCCCTCAAAAAGGATAGGGAAATGATCAAACTTCAACTCTAGACATTATTTACTCTAGATCTTTTACAAGAAGCATTATGCTAATTTCAATTCTGTGACATAATGTACAATGTCAGACTAAAATCAGGAATACTTTTTCCACCAATAAATAACTCATTATGCAGATGATACGACTATATCATGATGCTCATTATGGAATCCACAAGTTTCATCTGCTCTGAACTACTGTCTTCCAGATGCCAAAGGTGGCAGTTGCTGTGCTAAAAACCTAAGCAATATCTGACTGTGCAAATTTTTATTTGTGAACTGAAATCTAAGGATTCGGCAGGGAAAGAGTCTCTGTGCTTTATTTTTTAATCTTCATTTCATTAGGTACCTTTTCATTTGGTAAAGAAACTCAGCACTGGGTTACCTGGGTACTGACCTGGAAATCTTGGAATGGTTCCCTGGGTCATTGTGGTTTGGATCCATATGCACAACTGAGGCCCTGGACCATGGCAGCATGTCACTCCCATCCTCTAGCAGCCTATTCAGGAAAAAGCAGTCAGCTTCATAACAACAACCATCACTATTAACTTGTACATGGCTTACAAATCTTATTTAATATGCTGGAACATTAACTTGAAGGCTATAATTTTTATTTTCAATAATCACTTACATTCTCACTCCCACAACCAGTAAGGTATGGGATCTATTTGGTAGTCATAGTTAGAATCTACATTTTCTCCCTCAGAAGGAAACTCCAATGGTGCTAGAGATTTGAAATCTAATAAGCCACTAGATATTGGATTTCTCTCTTTTCACCTGCCCTAAAAGAATTTCCTCTTTGTGGCGTGAATTTTACTCTTTCATAGTTGAATTCTCACTGATCTCCTAGATGACAGAGGAAGAAGAAAGTTAAGTTATTCCTTATCTATACTACATGGTGATGTTTTATTTTCTAACAGAGGTCCTTTCCCTAATTCAATCACACTCTTACTCCAAAAATTAGGGGTATAGGAATTTTAAAGGGGTATAGGACAAATAGTCTGTCCTTTAATCAGATAATGATGTTTTCACAGCCCATTAGAATTCATCAATGATTATATTGTTTATAACTATCTTTAAAATCGTTTTTTGTGTGTAATTTGTTCATATCAGAACAATTGCTTTATCAAATAGTCTTCGTGTTTCTAATACCCATGGAATTTGTAGTGATGCACCCTCTTTCACTTCTGGTAATTATTATAGTAATTTGTGTCCTCTCTTTCCTTAGCATGGTTACTGATCTCTGGATCTTTTCAAAGTAAAAGATCTTGGATATTTTAAAGCAATCTGCTTTTGGATTTATCAAAATTTCTCTATTGATTTCCTATTTTCAATTCCACTGATTTCTGTTCTAATTCCTATTGTTCTTTTCTTCTGCTTACTTTGGATTTAGTTTGCTTTTTTGCTTTTTTCTAGTTTCCTAAGATGAAAGCTTATATTATATATTTTTGGTCTTTTTTCTTTTCTAAAATATGTACATTTCCATTCAAACATTCTTTCACTATACTCCATGAATTTTGTTTATATTTTTATTTAAAATTCCTTTTTCTTCTTTGACTAATATATTATTAAAAGTATGTCATTTATCGTCCAAGTATTTTTAATATCTCCAGTTATATTACTGTTACTGATTTCTAATTAAATTATATTATGGTGTGTGAGCAGACATTATACGATTTTTATTCTTCTAAAATCATTAAGGTGTAATTTATTGCCTCAAATGTGGTCTATCTTGGTGAATGTTCCAAGTGAGCTTCAGAAGAATGTATATCCTGTTGGAAAAAGTAGTCTAGAGGTACCGATTTTATACAACTAATTGGTATTGTTGAATTCAACTATATCCCTGATGTTCTGTCAGGTGAACCTGTCCATTGCTGACAAAAGACTGTTGATGTCTCCAACTACAATAGTAGATTTATCTATTTCTCCTTGAAGTTCTGTCAGTTTTTCCACTATATATTTTGATGCTCTATAATGAGGCACATGCACATCAAAGATCATTTATGTCTTCTTGAAGAACCGACCTCTTTATTGTTACATAAGGCCCCTTTTTATTTATCTCTGCTAATGTGCCTTGCTCTGAAGTCTGGTGCCTCTTACATTATTGCTGTTACTCCTGATTTCTTTTAACTGGTGTTAGCCTCGTATCTTTCTCCAACCATTAACTTTTAATCTATATGTGTCTTTATATTTAAATCATATTTCTTATAGACAATGTATACTTGGGATTTGTTTCTTTATCCACTCTAAAAATTTATCTTTTAATTGGTGTAATTGGTATAAATATTTAATTAATATTTACACCATTGATTTTCAGATTAGTGATATAGTTAGATTATTAGACCAAACTCATAGCTGTTTTATCTTTGTTGCTTTTGTTATTTGTTCCTATTTTTTTGTCTTCTACTCTTTCTATGACTTTTGTAGTGTTAATTGAACAATTTACGACTGCCAATTTTTTACTTTCTTAGCATATCAATTAAACTTTTTATTTAAATTCTATTGTGATTGCCTTTCGGTTTATGATAAATATTTTTAAGTAATCAAAGTCACTTTCCTTGGATGGTGTAAGTGCCCGACAACAATAAAGATAAATCGTATTTACTTCTGTCTCTTGTGTCAATGGTGTCATTCCTTTACTAGTAATTTAACAATCAATTAAGAATGAGAACAAGTTTTTATTTTATCTCCACTTATTACTTTTCTGATGATTATCATTTCTTTACTATAGAGAGCTGAGTTTTTAAACTTTATCACTTTTCTAAAGAATTTCTTCTAATATTTCTTGCAGATGCACTGGCAACAAACTCCCTCAATTTTAATTCTTTGAGGAAGTATCTATTTCTCCCTTGTTCATAAAGGATAATTTTGTAGGGCACTGAATTCTAGATTGGTAGGTTTAGTTTTTGTTTTTGTTTTTCCTTCTCATCTCCATCTGGAGCCAGCTGGAGTTAGGTGTCTCATTTTGCCCCAGTAGGTTATATTCTAATAAGACCCTAGCAGTTTAGGCCATGATTAAATAGTTTTTCCTGATACAAGTCCTTTTAAGAAGAACAGAGTAGTCAAGCATATTTCAAAATAGTTCATTTTACCCTCCCACCTGCCAGAAGCAGCAGGGGATTTTAAACCAATATTCACTGTATGAATCTGTTTAGCTCCTAAACAAAATCTGAGGGTCCCAAGGACTGACATTTTTATCTCTCAGACTTGTCCACACTGAGCACTCAGGAATTCATCAGTTATAATTCAGGTTTCGCTATCCTGGCACTGGTTCATGCTCATGGATCTCTCTTTGCCTCTGTAATCCCTGATTCTCTCTATAATTTTTTATTTTTTATTTTTACATATACATGTGTTTATTAGGTTTCCACTTTTTGCCTTCACAGAATTTAAAAGGCTTAAAATTTAATAACAATAACAATAACAATGTTTAAGATAAGGACTAGAAACAAAAACCTCCTAAAGAATGAACAAAGATAAATACTTTCAGAAAAGAAAACTGACAATTACTACATAAAACTATTAAGCAATATTAATAATCATAATGCAAAGCAAGTAACGTTCACATTGTCTAAGAGTATGTCTATTACAGAATGGTTTGACTGTGAGGCTCAGTATGAAGTGATCAGTTAACTTCTAATTTTTTTTTCCCAAAGTCTCAAAAAATAGACAACTAATATATAAATAAAAGTAAAAGACAGTTTCAGAAAACAGATCATGCCAAATCTTATAGACAATAGAAAAAGAAGAAATATTTCAAAATTATTCTACTTGATCTGGATACAACTGATATTGAAATTGGAGAAAATACATTGTTGTAAAGGGAAATTATAAACATATTTCACTTATAAATGAGGATGCAATATCCTAAACAACATATTGACAAGTTGAATTAAAAATTAATGTTTAAGTAACGTACTTTGGTCAAAATTGAATTCAATTTATGTGAGAATTAGTCACTATTTTCTTTCCTTTTTTTTTCTTTCCCTCACCCCCTGCCTCCTTCTCTCTGTCTGCTCTCTCCTGCCCCCATGCCCCACTGTGTCATTGCCATTTATTGACCTCACAACAAAGCTGAATACATAGGATTCATGCTTCTCCATTCCTGTGATGTTTCACTAAGAATAATATGTTCCACCTCCATCCGAGTTAGTACAAATGCTGCAAAGTCTCCATTGTTTTTGATGGCTGAGTAATATTCCATGGTATACATATACCATAGCTTATTAATCCATTCCTGGGTTGAAGGACATTTAGGCTATTTCCACATTTTAGCAATTGTAAATTGGGCTGTGATAAACAGCCTAGTACAAGTGTCTTTATAATGAAAGTTTTTATTTTCTTCTGGATAGATGCCCAGTAATGGGATTGCAGGACCAAATGGGAGGTCTAGATTGAGTTCTTTGAGTTAGTACCATACTACCTTCCAACATAATACCTTCCAAAAAGGTTGCATTAGTTTGCAGTCCCACCAGCAGTGTAAAAATGTTTCTTTCTTTCCACATCCATGTCAGCATCTGAAATTTGAGATTTTGTGATATAGACCATTCTCGCTGGAGTAAGATGATATCTCAGGGTGGTTTTAATTTGCATTTCTCTAATAATAACTAGGGATGATGAGCATTT
>CAUYON010138742.1:0-23567 GCA_963573935.1 Arctocebus calabarensis
CCTCATGATTATTTTTCACTATTGTCTATGACCTTCCTCAGAGTTGGGGAGGTGTCTCTCCCAGATCAGATCCTGGCAGAATCACTCTGTTGTTACTGGATCTTTGTACAGAGTGACCCTGTGTTTCTAGTGATTTCTCAAACCCTGCAGGGTGGAGAGCTTAAATCCTCCTCAGCCTGCTTAGAAGACACTTTAAATTCTAACTTGGGCTAAGCCGAAGCTTTCCCAGGAAAGTGCTGTGGCTGGGATCACTCCTTGAGTGGCTATCCACTTACCCAGTGTGCCAAAACCGGTCTCACCCTATGCCCCTGAGGGCTAAGGCTGCAAGGCGTCTCAGTCTCCACCTTTAGGCTGCTCAGTCACTAGATTACTCACTCCCACCCAATGCCTGTTTTGTGACCCTGAGGGTGGAGCTTGCCAGGGCAGTTCTCCCACAATAGCTCCACACAGCCCACCACCAAACACTGGCAGCTCCGTCTGGCTTGGTGGCCCAGTCTGGGGCCCCAGACAACACTCAAAAAACCCCACACTCCTGCCCAAGTTCTTCCAAGGCAGTTCAACCGAGTGCCAAGTCCAAAAGAAACCCAAACGGCTCACAGGCAAGGCCCTTCCAGCCTGCAGTCCCACTGCTGCCCCACTCACTGCCGCCGACAGGATCAGACCGAATGAATAGATGCAACCACTTGCCCAATCTCCACGGCTTTAGCCTTCCTCAGGGTGTCCAGAAGCCTCACGCTGTCTCCCCGTGTCCCCAAAGGGAAGTTTCTGGGCCAATCCTGCCTGGCAGAGATGCCTGAAGTCCTCTCTCCCCAGTCTCACTATGCCCAGCCACAAGGAAGCTGTTACTTGTCCGTCATCTTGCTCCGCCTCCTCTAACCTATTATTTCTTACGCTCTTACTAATGATGAAATTTCCATAATTTCTTTCTTATGCTATAATTTCTTTCTTATTGCAAAAGAGTCCAAACTGGCTTCCCTGTTTAATTATTCTGAACTCATATCCTGGAAAAGTATAAGTCAATCATATCATTTCTGTGCTCAAAATCCTACAGTCTTCCTGTTTCACACAGAGTAAAAGCCCCAGTCCTTGTGGGGCTCTAAAAGACATGGCCCAGCGAGGCCCCACAGACAGACAAGGCTCCTTTTCCTGCCTCACCTTGGTTTCTCTTTCCTTAGTCTCACTGTTTTGTGTTATTCTTCAAAACATGGCAGGCAAGCTCTCACTTCAGGTCTCTTGCAATTGGTCTTCCCTTTCTTGAAATATTTTCCTACCAAAAATCTATAATGCATTCCTTCACCTCCTTGGGCTTTCTTTACACTAATCCCACTCCACTTCCTCAGAGGTCTTCCCTGGCTACCTACTCTAAAATTACATCCCACTCTCACGCTCTATACTGTGCCCCCTTGTTTCCTGCTTTATTTCTCTCCCTAGTACTCACAGTCATCTTCCATGCTATATGTTACTACACTTGATCTTAGCCAAAAAGCCAGGAAGTGATTCCCAGGCTATATGTTAAATTATATATTTGTTTGTTGCCTTGATTTATCCCACAAGGACATAAGTAATGTAAAGGCATGGAATGTTGTGGGCATTGCTTACTGCTGCTCCAGCCCTGAAAACTACACCTAGCACACAATAAAGGCTCAACAAATATCTCTTGGATCAATGAAACTTGCCATAGTCTAGAATTTTTTGAGTAGTCAGGAATTTCACTTTGCCTTCGCATGAGATCCACTTTGCCTTTCCAGCCAAAGGAATGTTTTCATCTTGTTTTGTTTTCCTATGGGCCCTGATATGGTACTTTCACCCTCTTTAATGCAGCAGGATATTAGAAGAAAAAAGTTTTATCTTCTATTTACACTGGCAGTTTACGTGCTAAGATTTAACGATCTCTGAGGTCACTTACGCACCCATTGTTTATTTATTTTGGAATTATTTTATCATCAGCTCTACATGGTTATAAGCCATTGCCAAGATGGAAAGCCCTTAGAGGACTGTTATTACTCATCCTCAGGATGCTCTCTGACCTGACCTTGAGAAATCACTGCAGCTCCTCACGGAAGATTGAGACTATAAAATCTTCATTACTTGCTCTGGGGCCAAAGAAGTTTCTGCCCAGTACCAAGAGGAGACTGTTATTAGCCAAGGAGCACTGTGACACTCAGAAATGGCCCCTCCATGCCTCATAAGAGTTACATCCTTCCCACCTTTTAGAGAGCATTGAGATTAGCCACAGAGGTGTCTTTGAAGATTTTATTTCTATGTGCGTCTTCTTGTCTCCACAACAAACAAAAAACAAATGAACAATCAAATAAACCTACAATTCCCACATTCATTATTTTAAAAGAAGAAAATAATCTTTTAAATTATAGGTAGAAAGTTATTCTACAGAGAGTTTCAAAACTAAGACAAGTTACCCACAATCACACTATGCCAAGACAACCAACCTCTTCCATTTGTGTGTATCACCTTCCTGTTTTTTCTAATAAGAATTATTATTATTATTATTATTATTATTTTTGCAGTTTTTGACCTGGGCTGAGTTTGAACTCACCACCTCCAGCATATGGGGCTGGCACCCTACTCCTTTGAGTCACAGGTGCTGCCCCTAATAGGAATTATTTTTATGTTAGAAAATAAAGTCAAATTCTTCTCACCCCTGTTGCCAGTAGGTCTGCTCAATAGTGGGCCAACCTCTCCCCATGAAAGAAGTTCAGAGTCATGACAATGAGGCTTTCTATCACTTTCTCCCTATTCTCATTCCTTAGAAGAGATCATCCACAATGGGAATATGAGTCAGTGTTATGCTATGAAAGACAAAAGATAAAATAACAAAAGATAAATTTAGGTAGCTTACTTGCTTTATGACTCTAAACAATGTGAGCCCCCAGAGCCATGGGGCCTCCCTGTTTGGACATAAGAGGCAGCGGGGGATGAAGCAGAGAGCCAAAACAGGACAGAGGGGGAGACAGAATCCCATACAAATTAAGTGCTGGGCTCAAATCTGAAAGAAAGTCCAACTGTGATGAGTGTAAAGGAAGTATTTGTACTGTTATCTGGCTCAAGGAACAAGAAAAATCTGTATTTGTGTTGTTTCTGGTGATAGACTTAGTTTGTACACTGTTGTAGTTACAGTTCAAAATAGTAGAGCCTCAGATATATGGGCTAATTAATGATATAAATATATTCCATTGGCATTTTATTTTTTCACGTTTGAAAGAAAATTCAACATTTTCCAGAATTTCTTTCTGTGAATATATACTTTTTGATTTTTTATTTTGAAACAACTTTAGGTTTATAAAAGAGTTGTGAAGAGAGTACAGAGAATTCCCATATACACTTCACTCAGCTTCCCTAATGTTCACATTTCATGTAACCATGGAAACTTTACCCAAACTAAGTATTTACCATGCGTCCTGTATCATGAACAAAACTGAAGCTTTATTCAAATTACAGCAGTTCTTCTATTAATGTCCTTTCTTTATGCCAGGATAGCAATCAATATCTAATGACCTTTCTTTTTGGCTCCTCTTAATCTGTGCAATTTCTCAGTCTTTCTTTGTCATTTATGTCCTTGACACTTCCAAAGAGCATCATGGTTAGGCATTCGGTAGAATGTTCCTCACTTTGTTTTCCAATGTTTCCTCATGATCAGACTGGAATTACGGTTGCAGAGGTGAAGCTCCATTCTCATCATATCCTCACGGGTACCCAATATCATCACAACTTAGATGGTCTTGATTAGTTGTATTTTTCTTTAGTCTGCTCTTAGTTTATTTTATCCATGATTTTCCTCCTTAGCCCTCAAAAATCATAAACAGAGAAAAGTGATATTTGAATATAAATAACATTTTGAAGAACATTTGAGCAGTTACATTCTAAATGTTGTTGTCTTCAAATTAGTCTCCAATAAAAACTTCATTTTCTAATGAAGCTACCGCCGTTTAATTTTTACATTTTTCTATATCTACTTTTTAATTTTAAAAAATTGCAAGAATTGGGGCAGCACCTATGGCTCAAAGGAGTAGGGCTCCAGCCCATATGCCAGCGGTGGCGGGTTCAAACCCAGCCCCAGCCAAAAACCACACACAAAAAAAACCCTTCAAAAATTGCAAGAATTATATAAATAACTTTAATACCCTAAACTATTTCAGAGTAAGTTGCTGATGTAAGTGTCCATCACCACTGAATATATTCACGTGTAATCCTTCCCAAAAGGACATTTGACCTCATAACCACAATATAACTATGCAAATCAGAATATTGTTATATTACTGCTACTTGATTAATAGATTCCAATCAAAGTGAGCCAACAGTTGAGGCTCATCTTATACCTTCCTTGTCACCAATGAGGCTCATTCTACACAGAAGATCCACCCTGGTGAACAAAGCTCATTCATTGTAGCATCTGCTCAGTAACCTGACGTAGAACAGTCCCTCAATTTTTCCTGGATTTTAAATTTTTGACACTTTTGAAGATTATAGGCCACTTAATTTGTAGAAAGTCCTTCAGTGAAAATTTCCCAGACCTTTCCTTGTGGTTCAGGTAACACATTTTTGGTGGGAACAGCACAGAAGTGTTGCTGCTTCCCCTGTGGCACCTGAATGTTGCTCTGCACATTACCACGATGCTGACTTTGACTACGTTCTTTCCATGTTTTATGCCAGGTTTCTCCATTGTAAACTTTCTACTTTATCCTATAAGTAAAACATATGTGAGGGAGGTACTCTGAGTCTATCAAAATATAGTTCCTCATCAAACATTCACCCATTAGGTCTAGGAAGCATCACTGTTACTTGGTTGAATTAATTACCACTAAGATAGCTGCCAAGTAGTCATTTTCTAACTATATAATTTTCTCTATATTTAGTAATTGGCATTCTACTATCAAACAGCTTTTCACCTTCCCATATATTATTGTATTATTTATATCAGTAGAGCTCACAGACTTTTTTTTTTTTGTAGAGGCAGAGTCTCACTTTATCACCCTCTGTAGAGTGCCATTGCATCACACAGCTCACAGAAACCTCCAATTCCTGGGCTTAAGCGATTCTCTTGCCTCAGCCTCCTGAGTAGCTGGGACTACAGGTGCCCACCACGATGCACAGCTATTTTTTGGGGTTTTTTGCAGTTCAGTCAGGGCCAGGTTTGAAAATGCCACCCTTGGCATATGGGTCTGGCACCCCACTCACTGAACCACAGGTGCTGCCCAAGCTCACAGACTTTTATCAACTGATTATAATCTGTCCCAGCCTTAGCTAGTCAAGCCCATTTAAATTGGCTCTTTAATACATTTCTTTCATTCTTTGAACAATTCCATAAGCCCTGGTACAACAAAACAGTTCAGGCTCATCTTACACTCTCCCTGTCACTACCCTGAAATCAGCCATTTATCCAGATAGCTCTGTGACCTTGCAGTGAAGAAAGGACTTTATAAACCACAATGTAGGTGCTAGATGTGCTCATTGCTATTAGAGTGACAGCGTTCCCAGGCCTTCAATGGGGCACAGCACTTCACACACATTCATATCTGTGTTTACTTCCATCACTGCTTATACACATTGACACCTACAAGCTCACACAGATACCACCAATTACAATCCAACCTTAGATCATTCACTTTTGTTTTCTCCCATCCCAAATTTTAACCCTTTGTTCTTACAGTGAACAATTTGCTTCCATTATCCTCAAGATATTTATTAATAGATCAATCCCCTTGATATGTCGCCAATCTTCTATCACCACCACCACCAAATCATGCAGACACTGATCTTCCTTACCTACTTAGCCTTGGACACTCAACTCCAAGCAGATGCCCTGCAGCTGCCTTCCCTGTCCTGCTCAGAAGACATAGCCCTGCACCTGGCCTTCCCTGCTGCCACACCCATACCCCTAGTGCCATTCTTGGGCTCTGACACCCATGCCAGAGGGTGCTGCCCACTACCCTGAAACCCAAATGACTACCACATCCAGCCTCATCTACAGCTTTTGAACTGAAGCAACCAGGAAAGTAGCAGGAGAGAAGGCAGGAAAGGAGGCAAGAAAGAAACATGATTTAAAACAGTCAAGAGTATATAAGTTGTATCTTAGTCTTTCTGGGTTGTTATAACAAACTACTGTAGATTGGGAACCTTATTCACAAAAGAAATGTACTTTTCTTAGTGTTCTGGGAACTGGGAAGTCCAAGATCAAGGTGTCTGCAGACTCAGTGTCTTCTGGTTTACAGAGGCACCTGCTTAATGCATTCTCACATGATGGAAGAGATAAGACAGCTGCTGCGACCTCTTTTATAAGGGCATTAATCTCATTAAAAGCCAGAGCCCTTATGACTTAAGGGCTTCCCAAAAGACCCCAACTCCTAACAACATTATCTTGCCTTGGAGGTTAAGATTTCAATACATGAGTTTGGGGGAACACAACACTCGGACCATAGCAAGTAGTATTTTTGAAGAGTTTCACTACTTTACAGTCACATTTTGCCATGATATTATTTAGTAAATTGACTGCAAGTAATCATCAACTTGTAACAATCAAATCTTTTCTCAAAGGCAATTGAAGGTGATCAAAAGAATATTATGCAAGATGTCTCACATCCAATGAAATAGTTAATATTTGAAGGAAAAAAACAAAAAATAACAAATATCAGCAAGGATGTGGAGAAATTAAAACACTTGTGCACTGTTGGTGGTAATGTAAGATGGCCAATTGCTATTGAAAACAGTATGGAAGTCATTCAAAATGGAGTTGCCACATGATCCATCAATTGCAATCCTGGGTATATACCCAAAAGAAATCAAAGCAAGGACACAAAGAGATATCTGTACACTTGTGGTTGTAGCAACACTGTATGTTTAAAAGTAGTTAAGATGGTGAATTTTATGTTATCCATATTTTCTACAATAAAAAATTTTAAGAATATTACACAAGTTCCAACTGTTATTTTGGAAAGACATGTTTTAAAAATTTCTCAACTGTGAAAACATCAACGGAAAATGTGTACAGTTCCTGTATGATGACTATGGTGTTAGAAAAATGCTCATATTCCTATACTATAAGACACTTACCCATATAGCTATGTATGTACATTAAACATAATGGTTAGCTATTTTTGAATATAAAAAACAGATATCTTGGAGTAAATATTCTATTTTGGTCTCAGATAAGTTAACATAAATTCAATTTTTTTCATATTTTTGAAGAAACATTTATTTTCAAAACAAATAATTTTTATAATTAGCTAAACACAAATATCAAATGCCCACAAAACTGTCCACACCACACACATAGTTAACTAAAGGGAAAAACAACAACAGATAATGCAGGGAATGAATTCTTCCAAGTTCACAGAATAAATCAGAGTCAATTTGAATAATGCAATCAGACCACAAGAATATTTTAAGCAACTTAGTTTAATTCAGAAAACTTTCAATGAACACCTGTTTATGCCAGATACAGTATTAAGTAATGAGACTATAGAGATTGAGGTTATAGAGATGAGTAAGACCCAATTTCTATCCTCTAGATTGTAAATATTCTAGTTGGAATAAGATGGAGGCGGAGAACAGAAATGGTATTTACTGAGAACCTGAATACATTACCTTACATAATCTTCAAAACCTTCCTAAGAGTTAGATGTTAACATCCCCACTTTTCAAATGAGGGAACTGAGAGTTAGAGGGATTAAGTAAATCATCTTAGGACAAAAAATACCCTGAAGGTAAAGATTTACTTTTCATCCCAATACATCTAATTCCAAAGTCCATGCTCTGTCTCCAATCTTATCATGATACATTTAATCACACACTGGTATGATGTATCATCATACACTCATATACACTGTGTCACACAACAAAGATGGGCATGGAAACAAATAGTGACAACCTGATAGCAACTGGGGTAATACTAAAAATACCCACTTATATGGACAAATGTCAAAGAAGCAGCAGTGATCAACTTTGCTCTGGAATAGGCTTAGAGAAATTTGGACAAGGTGGCTAATTCTGCAGTGTAAATTTGATATCAGACAGAAGTTTTATGAGTGGACAAGGGAGGAAAAAATACTCAATGACAAAGAGAAACATTCAAAATACTGTTATTTCTTTTAGTATCAAGATCTTGTCATTGATAGAAATTATCATTTTATTCCTATCTCTATCTTTCATTTTCTTGAAAAACTAGATCCAAAATCAACATTTCACAACTTTCTCTCATGAAAATGTCTTGCTCTTCTGCACCCATCCATCTGATTCACTCACAAGAAGGTATCCCATTTGAAGGTTGCCTATAAATGTCCTCGTATCTTTGCCAAGTGGCGATGCTGTGTTTCGCATTCCCATTACATACATAGATGCTTACACATATGTTTCTTTGAATATATTCTTTATTTTTGTAATGTATTTATACTTGGTGTATCTTGGTGTATATCCTATAGCTTCAGTGTACCTCCTTCTGTCTCTGGCACCCCCACATAGTGTCTGTAATCATCTTCAGCACATGGGGGGGTGCTCAGGAGATATTACTAATTGATTTTAAGTGTTCTCAAAGAACATTCATTATCATTATCATTATGCCACACTGGAAAAGTGTCAGAAGTCCATGTCTACTTGGTGGAAAGAAATTGACTTGTGAATATTAATACCTTGGTGAAATATTTTCCTATAGGTGGCAATTGTTTAGAAAACTGCTCTTTCTATAAAATGACCACAAACAGACTTAATACTTTCTCTGCAGAGGACAAAAAAAAAGGCACCCCTCCAACACAGACCTTCCAGCCTGTGTTTCAGACGGGGCTAATACAGATGCCCAGAGCTACATCCCCTACCCAGAGCTGACAGACTCTTTTTATCCATCACACCTCAAGCATCAGATCACTAATTCATGTACAGGATAAGACAACTGCCAAATTATTAGACTACAGAGAGACGCTCCTCAGACACCTGTCATGTGGATGAAAGCAGCACGGTCCTCTGACCTCTGCCAGTTCAAGGTCGATAATGAGACAGTCAGGCAAGAAGAGAAGCGCGCGCTGCCTCCATTAACGTGCGCTGTGCGCGCACTCAGGGGCACTGCAGCGCCTGTCAATTAGTGTGTGGAAACCGGGGAGCGCTGATTACCAGAGACAGGGCGTAGCGAGCCGCGGTTACCTCCACTCTGTGCCCTGCTGCATTTTAATTAGCCCAATCCCTTGACTATTTCTTCAGAGCTTCATTATGGCCATCTTAAGAAACTCAAGAAAGGCTTTTTACATTTCACATCACTAATTGGAAGAAATGTTAAACATCCTAGTGTTGGAGTTTGATAACACTGGTCTCAAGGAAAGGGTTTTTCTTAGAACAATTCTGATAGCTGTGTGGAGCGGAACCAGCCACAGAACAGCAATGGGAGACAGTTTCCAGAAGGGAAGCCAAGGGCATACAGCTAGGAAATGGGGAAAATAAACGTGGGATGGTGGCTACACAACCCCACATGTCTGTGCAGGAGGCTGTGCCTTCTCACACAACCAAGGAAACGATAAGCAAACAATCTCGGAATCCACAAAGAGATAAAGAGAAGGAATTTAAAAATCTGAAAGAGGATGGCTTCATACTTGTCTTATTTCTTTCTTACAAAGAGAAATGGTTTAAGCTTTTGCCAAATCATTCATTTAGCAGAAAAGAGATTAAAACATCAAAGTTAGCAGGCTTTGTTCTCACAAACCAATGCCATAGTTCTCCTAGAACAGTTCTCAAACTTGAGTGCCCATCACATGGAGGGCAGTTAAAACAGATTACTGAGCTCCCGTCTCCCCTCCCAAGTTTCTGATTCATTAGATATGAGGCAGAACTAGAGATTTTGCATTCCTAACAAGTTCCCAAGTGACAGGGATCCTGCTAATGGGAGGGAAAGGACCATACTTTGGCAACCACTTTCCTAGAGGCAGCTACCCAAATTGCAGGTAGTGCCTTGAAGAGATCATTGACCCTTGCCACTTAAAACAAAGAAAATGTTACACATCATCACCGAAGTCAGTCATCGAAACTTTAGTGAGAAGCTTTACATGTATTAACTTCAATGAACTAAAATAGTATTGCTTTGTTTTAGTGACATTCTTTAGAGCAAGAATACCTAATGAGTTCAAAGCAAAGTAAAAAAAAAAAAAGTGCCCCTCTTCACTTGGGACGTGCCTTCTTAATTGCCTTTTCTTTCCCTAAGAAACTTTACCTTTATTTATATAGGATGAAGGATGGCTAGTCACAGACTGAACCATAAACAGTAACCAGATAAAATGTTTGAAATAGGCTAGTACATGTGTGTGGTTATCTAATCCTTGCAAATTAATTGGATATCTTAGATCTTGATTTAGCAAAAAGGTTTTCAGGGGCTCAGCACCTGTGGCACAGTGGCTATGGCAGCAGCCACTCACACCAAGGCTAGCAGGCCAGCTAAACAATAATGACAACTGCAACAACAACAAATTGGCCGGGCATTGTGGCAGGCGCCTGTGGTCCCAGCTACTTGGGAGGCTGAGGCAAGAGAATCACTTAAGCCCAGCTGTTTGAGGTTACTGTGAGCTGTGACGCTACAGCACTCTACTGAGGGCAACACAGTGAGACTCTGTCTCAAAAAAATAAATAAATAAAAAGTTTTCAGGGCCAAATATTATACATGATCACTATGATTACTGAACAACTTACTTTAATTTGTGTAGACTTGAGTTACTTATCTGTGAGATTTGGAAATGGACTTTAAAATTTGGGTTCCTTCTAGCTTTAAAATTTCATGACATTGATCCCTATTTTCTACTTGAGTCAACATGTTTAGTGCCTGGTGTGATACTCAGATTAGAAGTAAACTTTTTAAACTCTGAGCTCAGTCCCTTTAGTGAGTTTTTACATCTGGATCAGCACCAAATTGAAAATACCTTTTAACTTGTTATCTGCTCCATGTTTTTACAGGCAGAAGTTCATAACCACATTTCACATTCCAAAATGCTTTCCAACCCAGATATTTCTCGGATAAATCATGCATTTAACAGGACACATTCTGTCCCACAGACAGATCAAGTCTACTAAGAAAGTGTCTCTATGGCAGAAATTGTGTGTCCATTGAAATCCTTACAAAGAATATTAGGAGGTCTTTACATTCAAATTCAACTAAAAAATTGTTTTCACATTTCACAGATATTTTACCCATTGACTTTACTTAGATATAACATTGGAATGGCCAAACTATATTGAGTTAAAGGTCTCATATTCTGAAACTAGTGAATTCTAAACCTCTTCTATAACATCAAATTTGTTGAGAACTTTCAATCGATTTCAAAGTTCATGCTGATTACATAAGAAAGACTGCTAATCAAGCCCTGACCCACTGAGATCAAACCAATTTTTAGAAGTATGGCAACAATGGAAACATGCGATGCGTATA
Organism: Arctocebus calabarensis; assembly: GCA_963573935.1. NCBI lineage: Eukaryota > Metazoa > Chordata > Mammalia > Primates > Lorisidae > Arctocebus > Arctocebus calabarensis. The sequence continues at coordinate 11,408 of CAUYON010138742.1, forward strand.
GGTAGATATCTTGAATCAGGGGTAGCAAAACAGAGCATGTAGAGAAATGGCTCAACCCACTTGCTTTCAGTCCAATAAAAATTTTTATTCAGAGGTACTCGGGGGTTGTTCCAAACACATTTTTCTTCTTTAGAATCAACTAACCCATATGAAATGAATGAAAAGTAGACAGTTTATAAAAGTTGCAACCTTCACTCTAAATTTTTATAATAGTTTTTTTTTTTTTTTGAAACATAGTCTCACTGTTGCCCTCAGTAGAGTGTGGTGGTGTCACAGCTCACAGCAACCTCAATCTCTTGGGCTCAAGCTATACTCTTGCCTCAGCCTCCCAAGTAGCTGAGACTACAGGCACCCACCATAATGCCTGGCTATTTTTTAGAGACGGGGTCTCATTCTTGCTCAGGCTGGTCTTGAACTCCTGAACTCAAACAATCCACCTGCCTTGGCCTCCTAGAGTGCTGCTTCAGGCTTCTTCTGATACCACAGAGCTGTGATTCTAAGTTGCTTATGATGCAGGCAAATGGAAAACTGAGAATGTAGTGCGTCGATAGACAAAAAGGATTGATAGGCCAATAAACACGTAAGCCCGCTCACCTACACAACTTAGCCTGTTTCCTCATGCACGCAAGATATAGTCAAGCTTTAGGAAACTGAAAGTCTAACCATGAAAGTCTCTTCTCCGTTCTGCCCCCAGCATTTCAGCATTCAGGTAGCTCTCCCAACCAGCTTTCCTTCTTCTGAGATTTCATATAGCCCCTCGTTCTGCCTCTCATTACTGTAGATTCCAAAGAAAATTAAAAGAGACTTTCTCTCACATCTTGAACCAAAAATCACCAAGCTTCTCTGTAGAAGATTACTTTTTTTCACCCAGGCTTCTGAGGGATCCAGCGTGTTCTTTATAGGTCACAAAGCCAAGTCAGTGCAGTGAGCTGAGGAGGAAGAAAGACTTAAGACCATTTTTTCTTTTTGACACTAACCTACCCCTACTATAGAACATACAGACACCTTAGCCAAAGGCATTTCCATTTATAGAGAAGTAAACTGAGGATCAGAGAATTGCAGTAACTCACCTGAGAGTGGATGCAGGACCAGGCTCAAAGGGCAGGACTGGCCCTGGAAAATGTTGAAAATCACTTCACACTAGCCATCAAGCGGTATCTTAGGAATCATGTTTATTTTATTTTATTTTTGTAGAAACAGAGTCTCACTTTATTGCCCTCCATGGAGTGCTGTGGTGCCACCAGCTCACAGCAACCTCCAACTCCTGGGCTTAGGCGACTCTCTTGCCTCAGCCTCCCGAGTAGCTGGGACTACAGGTGCCCACCACAACACCTGGCTATTATTTTGCAGTTCGGCAGAGGCTGGGTTTGAACCCACCACCTTTGGTATATGGGGCCAGTGCCCTACTCGCTGAGCCATTGGCGCCGCCCAGGAATCATGTTTAAAAGGTGTTCTGTTAACCAGAATCCAACTCTGTCCGTGCTCTTTACTATTCATAAGGATCATCCCACATTGGCTGTTCGAAGTTGTATTGATTCCTATTACATGTTTTTTATAGCTAAAAATAGAAAAAGGAAGATGTGGCTTATGAATTTTTTTAAATGAGTGTAAAATTTGTGAATGCTAGAGTAACACATATTTAAAGAGATCCCAGAAAGCCATCTACTGACTTTTTATGTTGAAATCTCACAGCCCACATTTTCATTTGCGTTATGTGTTTTGGTAGCTTCTACGATATTCCCAAATAATTTCATCATTTCCTTCAGGCTGTTAGAATAAGAGTCTATTCCTTTTGTACACCCAAGACAGGTCATGTCTTCATACATAAAATCATTTAGACTGAGCTATAATGAAAGGATGCACCAACTCTCTGAAGCATCATATTTCTCCAGAAAGGGAGTTTTAAAGGAAGAAGTAAAGGAGGGAAAAGGCTGTGAGAGATTGTGTGTGTGTGTGTGTGTGTGTGTGTGTGTGTGTGGTCAGATTGCCCTCTGGTGGACACAGTATATTTCTTCATTCTTTTAAGATAACAACAAAGGAGAAAGAAAAATAACAATGAAGAATAGGGAAAAGAGAAATTAGAAAATGAAGAAATCAAAGAAACATTGGGAAAAATATAAAAAGGACAAAAATTTTACAAAGGGACTGGAACTAGAAAATACAAGAGAAAGAACATCAGAAAAATCAAGGAAGAACAAAAAAGATTCAGGATTATAAGAAAAAACAAAGACCAAAAATTGGCTAGGGTTCTCTTACCATTTGATCAATTCTGGAATTATTTATGGAGAAATAAAATAAAAATTATAAATTTTATAATTGCTAACTGAAATTATAAATGCTAACTGTATATGGTATGTTAACTTTTGTTTTCCTTTTCAATATATCTGCTGACTGCATACGTCTAAACTATGCTGTAATAGCAGCTGTTAGACTTATCAGAATTAGGGTGCATTTTGTGGAACTTAACTGAGAATGAAGTTTAGAAATAAAAAAAATTGCTTTTCCTTGCACTTTTACAAATTTCAGATAAATTCCAACAAACCACACAAGTCACAGACACACAGTACTAGGCCCTTTGTATATTTACCATATATAGGAGTATAGGGATGTCCAACCTATGGCTTGTGGGCCACATGCAGATTATTTAAGAACTCTTGCTTATCTGTGACATCAGATATGGTGAAAAGTATGCAGGGATTTTTTTTTTTTTTTTTTGCCTATCTGCTTTTGTGAGTGTTTGTCTATTTAATGTGTGGTACAACACACCTCTTCTCCTTCCAATGTACAGCAGAAAAGAAAGATGGTTTGACATCCCTGGAACATCAGAAAGTGTGTGTGTGTTTTCTTTTTTGACTGATCAAGGGGTTCTCTCACAGGTTTTCCCAGCTATTTAGATCTCTTGGTAGGGAAAACAGCCCAGGTTAAAGTATTATAAAACTTAGGATTAAATAGTCTTTTAAAAATCCATTTTGCTGGATAAGGACTACAGTAGAAGCTGAAGTCTTACTGACAATTGCCAATGTCCTCCATTCACTCCATTAAAAAAAAATTGGACTCTGTATTATATATGTAAGGTAAGAGGAAAAGGAAATTCAAAAGAAGCTTAAGGCATCATCCTCATGCCCCTAAACCTGCACTGACCAGGAATATCACCAGCCGGAGGCACAATGTCTCTGTCCAGGAGCAGATATGACACTTCTTTTGCCCACCAAATGGGCACGTTACCAAGGCCCAGAAGAGCAGCCAGCCCCAAAGCCCACCCCTACCCTCATCCCAGCCCGCACCAAGGTAGGGGTGTAGAGCTTGGTGCTTTCCCAGTGCGATTGCCCCCTACCCCTCCCCACTGAAACAAACACAGTGGTCTCCCACTTTGTGGAATCCACAAATGGCTGTCAGACTGTAAGCTCCTTTAAATGTTTATTAAATGAGTACTTTAGAGGGGTTAAAATTAATTAGGTTCATTGAAAGACTTTAGGACATGCTCGAATGTACAACCAACTGCAGCTGAGTGATGAAGAAAGGGAACACCTGTGCTTTAGGCATGGCAGAAATCACAGGCTTAGAGCCCTTCCTTCTACCTGAGAAATGATGGCGAAGAGGGCCACATGATCACCCCTCCCTGTCTGCAGGTAAGATGACGATGTAACCTCTTGTGCCTCCTCCTCACAGGCACACCTGGGCACAGGGGCATCTCGAGGGTTCTGTCTTGGCTTCCCTTCCATCTCTCAACTTATTTACTACTGTAATTTCTTTCTATACTGAGAAATAAAACCTACTTCTCTTCACAAAGAACCTTCATTTTGTTCAAGCATGAAAAAATGAGCTTCCTACTCTGTACGCAAGGATCAGACAATAAGAAAGATAGCTCTGAATTGAGGGGTAGAAATTCTGAGTATCATTAACAAGAAAAGCCTCCAAACTTTAGCATGGTATAGATTTCCTATATAGAATGACATTTGTTTTCCATATTGAGAAAGTTTTAATTTAGAACACCATTGTTGGAACAGTTAGGTTTTCTGGGGAAGGCATCATTGACTATGATGTGTTGGATGATAATAGAAGGTAAGTCAACTACAAAATTGGATAGCCCCCCAAAAAATGTTTTCAGATGTTCTCTTTTGAGAAATTACAGACTTACCAAAAATGTGGGGATTTTCTTTCTCACTAAGCTAACAGGGTCAATTTTTCCAAATGTCTAATCAATCCATGATTGTAAGTTAGACAATATGAAAAACATTAATTTTTCAGACATTAACAATGATGCATTTAAGCCTTATTTCTTTTCTTCAGCAATTGGAGATGTTCACAAACAGTAATGCTAACTGTTGACATTCATTATCAAGTGTGATGCGTAGAGTACCTCTCTAAACAATCCAGGTTGCTAATGCCAGCACAATCTGATGTATTTCAAACTGTGTATAATATAAACTTTGCGCTTTCAACAATTTGAGAAAATCAAAAGTGATCTCAATTTTTGAAAATTATATCCCATTTAACATAATTCTAGAAAAATAAAGCTTAAATCAATCAAGTTAGTTAAAAGAACATTTCTGTAACTAGATTAACTCATACAATTATCATTTATAAGATTAATTTTACTTGAGGCTCATAATTATATCCTTAGTAATTACTAGCTTAGGTCCACAGCTATTGACTCTAAATTTCTTCATTCGTTCAGAAAACATTTATTGACTACTAGGTATTAAGAATACAATGTTGTTTTATTTTTAATCCATGTTTTTCAGGTGTCTACATTAGAGAAGAAACAGACAAGTATATGACATAGTTTGACAGGTGTCTTGACAATCTGTTACAGAAGCACAATGAAACCTTCCTGAAGGTGATATCTGAGTAGAGTTTTTAGTAATGGTAATAACAACAGCAATGCTACTCTACATTTCTCACCTTTTTTTCCTTTAGCATACACAGCAGCCCATGATCAATGTATTATTATTATTCTGATTTACCAATGAGAAGGTAAAGGGCAAAAAAGGAGTTAAGATACTTGCTCAAAGAAGAACAGAAAGAACGTGGAAATGCCAGGATTTATATCTAGACTAGCCTGAATCCACAGTCCATTTTTAACCATCCACTATGATAAACTCTTTCCTATTTCAAGGAGAGAGAAGGAGTTCAAAGTGCTGAGGTTCGCTAAAACACCAAGCATTCTGGGACCTGCAAACACATTGGTACAGTGAAAGCATAGTACATCAAATGGATAATGAGTACCTAAAATCTATATAATTATTGTATATTTCAGACACTGTTGGTTACAGCTTTGGTTCAAGTATACTAGTCAGAAATACTAGGTTGGGCTAGTAACAATACAACTCCAAAATCACAGTGGCTTAGAACACCAAATGTTTATTGCTTATTCATGTACCAGATTAAATATAGGAAGCTCTGCTCATCAAAGCCACTCAGAAACCAAGGGCAATGTGAAATTCATGCTTTCGAGATTGTTCTGGCGGGAAAATAGAGCTGAAGAATCAACTAGGAATTAAGTGTCTTAGCCCAGAAGTGATGTATGTCACCGTCATTCACATTTCATTGTCCAACACTAGTTATGTGAAGACAACAAACTTCAAAAGGGCAGGGGAATACAGTCCCCCTTGTATTTGAAGATGAGTAGTATTGGATATTAGTGAGTAATGATATCATAGTGATTTTTTTTCAGTGTTGAGAGGCAATAGCATGCAGTACATAAAAATATGATTTTTAACCTCTCTTATTTTTCCAAAATAAAGCAAGATTAAAATCAAACACAATAAGGTAAGAATCTCATATCAACAACTCAGTTTGTGTGATTCTGATAAAGGTGTTTACCCCTCAAAATTGCAGTTTCTTTCTCTTAAATATAGAGACATTACCCTTTCAAGATAGTTGCAAGGTTTAAATTAGATCATGTATTAAATGCATAATCATATGACAATAGCAGAAGTCCAATAAATGGTGGCTTTCGAATTAGCAATTTAGAAAAAGTCAAAAGCAGAGGTTAGGAAAAGGATGATGGCATAATAGTTGACTGGAGTGGTCAACTCCTGTTATATACCAAAATATCCAGTGAAGCAGCAGGAAACTGGAGTGAACATGCCATAAACCAAGGATTCTCTTCCTAATTTATCACTTCTATTAAGTTTTTTATTGCTGCATAACAAATTACCACAAACTTAGTGGCTTAAAAACATTTCCTATGTGTTAGCTCTCAGTTCTGCAAATCAGAAGTCCAAGCAGGGCTCAGTTTCTCACAAGGCTGAAATCAGGGTGTTGTCCAGACTGAATTCTCCTCCAGCCTTATGTGGTCATGGCAGAATTCAGTGCCTTCCAGCTATGAGACTGAGGTCCCTATGCTTCACTGGCTTTCGGTAAAGACCTGCTCCCTTACTACCTGGCCCCCATAGGCAGTCACAGGATGGATGTTTGCTTTCTTCCAGGCCAGGAAGAATATATCTCAGCTCTCTGACTATATCCTCTATGAAGAGCTCCAGAAAATGCTAAGCTTTTAAGAAGACCACCTGTTTAGTGCAGGCTTTCTCTTCTGCAATATAACATAATACATAATCATTGGAGTGAATCCTTTCAGTTGAAGGATTATTCAGAAGTGAGAGTCATGGGCAATCACCTTAAAAGTATATCTACCTCCTCTCTTCACAGGATTCCAAAACTGAAGGCAACAGAAGAGACAGAACATAGGAAGAATCAGTGGCATTTAACACATAGTGCCAACTAGCCTCAGATACCTAAAATAAACAATGTGCTTCTTTCACTGGGAAACTCATTCCTAAGAGAAATTTTTACATATTTATTGGGAGGCAGTTCTCCACGTGTCTCTCATTTCTGCCTATTTCACCAGCAGATCTTCCTACCGTCCCTTGATCTATACTGCCTCTTAAAGGATAATTGTAGAGCTAACAACTTTGGAAGAGTGAATTTCTGTCTTTCTCCAAAGAGCAGAGTAGATTTGCTTACTAGGCTGGGTAATAAGGATAATATCTCCTTTCAAGGCAAAGGGCAGGCATACTTGATGACCATTAAAAAAGATTAAAATTCCCCAAGTCAGAATTCCTCTCCTGGAATACAGCGTTCTGTGTACTGCGTATGAGACGTGCATCTGGATCCATCCATCCACTTCATTTATGGAATATGAAGGCAATAGGAAACTAACCAAACTTGGTAACAGTTTGATTTCTGTTAGTGCTTTTAAGTAAAGAATTGTGCTTTGGCTCTGACCCAGGAGTCTCATGTCTTCTGCCAGCATCCATAAAACTGGCACACAAGCTTATCTATTCTCCTTGCTTAGCTTGGAAATAGAATAAAATATTGGACCTTTCCCTAACAATATTCAATCCATTGAAGGGGAGGTTATAAGGAAAAGACGGTGGGGGAAAAATATGCTTAGAAGGAAAAACCTAACTGCATTTATTTATAAAGATTTGTAATTATTTATAATTTTTTTCCTTGAGTTATAAACATTCAAGTGGGATGTGCTGTAAGATTTCTAGATTGATAGACAACTTGAGTGGTTCAGATGATCTGATTTTGGTTATTAAAGCATAAAATCATATAAAACTTAAATATTTTAATATGTGTTCATTTTTAATTCTATTAATATAGAACATATCTATATTTACCTAAAATAATTTTTTAAATAGCTTTTCCTTTAATCTCTATGGATAATGGGCTTCTAATTCTGTGAATGTTGTACTGCCAAATTATTTCTGATTTTTAACAAATATGGAACACCAGTAATCACAAATCTTGCTTTTAAGAAAATGTACAATTTTATGTATATTAAAAAAAATTCCACTCCAAAAGTGTACAGATTACCCAAAGGAAACATTCTTTTCCATAAACAAATAAAATGAAAGAAATTTTTGAAAAACTTTAAGTCATCCTCAAAGGGTTTTTTCCCTCATTTTTATTCAATAGTTCTATTATTGGATGTTGCAATACATACACTACCCCCTCCATCAATTATTGTATAAAAAAGGAAAATTAATCAAGAAATATGGATATATTTTGGGAATTCACTGAAATAGAGTCTCGCATTCAGACTAACATTAACATGTGTTTAATATTTTCACATGCATTTACTTCTCCTTAACTAGCACTTGATGATTTTTTTTTCAGAGACAGGATCTTACTCTATCATCCTGGCTGGAGTGCAGTGACACAATTACAGCTTACTTCAACCTCAAACTCCTGAGCTGAAGCTATCCTCCTGCCTCAGCCTCCTGAGTAACTACAGGTGAGGATCACTGCACCTAGGCTTTTTTTTTTTTTTTGGCTGTTTTGTAAAGACAAAGTCTCACTCTGTTGCCCAAGCTGATCTCAAACTCCTGGCCTCAAGCAATCCTCCCACATTGCCCTCCTAAAATGCTGGGATTACAGGTTTGAACCACCACACTCGGCCAGATAGAAATTTTCAATGGTATAAGAAATGCCCTAGCCTCTGATTTAAACGGGATTAGTTCCTACAACCAGGGAAACTACAAAGACATCTCCTACATACCCTCTAATACACCTTTCTTAGATTTTTTAGTATAGCACAATTTGTTAACTCATCCTCTTCTCTCTAATTTCCATTTCAGTTATGAATGTAGCATCAAATTTTTTATGTTCAGCTTGGGTGTGCCATATGAAACAGTTTGAGTATCAGTTAAAGTTTCTATTTCATTTGGTTGCAATTAAAGTGATAAATCCCTTTTCCATAGCAGGCATCCACTCTCCACTGGACATTGCCTCATTGTAAACTAGGTAATTACTTTGAGTCAAAATTAAATCAGAATTTATTTATTACATAAATAAATATATTCCCTGAATACTTACACATTTCATGTGCAGTATTTTACAGAGTTCTTTCCGCAGGCAGGGCAAAGACTGAGTCATACTCTCTTAGTGCATTTAATGTTTTCTTCTGTTATTCGGCTTTGTTTTGTATCACTTTGTTTTTGGAAACTGAGATGTCAGCCATACTCACAATAGAATCTTTTCTTCATCAAAAATTCCTGGAGATCTGTGTGATTCTTTGCCCTTTTATTTATGTGGGAAGTCAGAATCACAATACCAAAAAAAAAAAAATCAGATTTAAAAGGGATGAGAGAAGGGTATGGAATAGGAGCCATTCTGAAAATGTGTTACATGAATTATGTTCTAGAGCTTACAAAGCTGGTTTTAATTCAGCTTTGTGAATATAAAATGATAAGTAGACTCAGACACACATATACAGAGATGTATTGTCAATAAAACTTTTGAATACAATAAAACATTATGAAATGGTGGAAAAATAGGTAAATATGCAAAAAAAAACATTGAAATCCTCCAGTATTGCTCCACTCATGATTATCTCAATTAATATTATACTGTAATTCCTTCTAATATTTTTTCTAAAATATGCAAACGCCTATGTTTTAGAAATGGTAACATTGTTTTCTTTATATAATTTTGTATCATTTTCCTGCAACATAAATGTCACCAAAAGGTATCCTAAGAATGTAAGCATTGGATATGGTATGATAAACTCAGAGTGTCCATGGGAGGAAACAAGGAGACTTGGAAGGAAGAAGTTGGTTATATTTACAGGTTGGGGAGGTCACCTCATGCCACATAAGGCCACAAGTGCTGGGGGGCCTAACACAGCCACACACAAACTCTTTTCCCCTCCTTCCCCTTCTCTCTTCCTAAGGCAAAGACACAAAGGATCTAGCCAGCCCTACCCCCCAGAAGTTCATGCCAAAGACCCTGACGGTCAACCTGTGGAATGTGCCCACTCTCCACAGCCTGAAATAAAAGTGGTCTCTAACTGTTCCCAGGGCGCAGACACCATCCTTGCGCCACCCAGCCGGGTCACCCTCCCCTTGCAATAAACTGTCCTAACAATCCTATGGCCTCCTCTCTGGGCACCATCATTTATACCTTTCAACAATAGGGAAACACCAAGCTGGTCACAGGACAGAAGCAGAAGTGAAGGGAAAGCGGAGGCCAGAGCCTTTATTGAGGTTTCTGAGGGAAGGGGAATGGAGGACAGGGTGAGCAGTTTAGCACTGGCTAGTTTGAAGAATTCTGGCAGAATTTGGGGCACAGGGATGAAGACACCAGGTTTGCCTGGTACCTGTGAATGGACAGAGAAGAAAAAGGTAATAAAAAAAAGAAAACATATGAATTTACCTAAAATTTCATATATAAATATTTCATTGTATGTATAAGCCACATTTTTTTATCCACTCACACATCAATGGACAGCGAGGTTGTGTCCAGATTTTGATTATTTTGAAAAATATTGCTTGAACATGGGTGTGCATACATTTCTTTGAGACAGTGATTTTATTTCCTTTTGGTATATACCCAGAAATGAGACCATTGAATCATGTAGTAGTTCTATCTTTAATTTGTTTGAGGCTGCCCATTTTTACATTCCCACCAGCATGGTACAAAGATTTCAATTTATCCATATCTTTGCCAATCCTTATTATCTTTTGTTTTTTGATAATAGGCCTCCTAAAATGTACGAGGCGATATGTAATTATTGTTTCAATTTGCATTTTCCTGACGCTCTTAGGGAAAATGTAATTTTTCAAATACCTACTAGCCATTTGCATGTCTTCTTTGGAGAATGTTTATTCACATCCTTTGCCCAGATAAAAATTTATGGTTAGATTTTTATTGGAATTATATTCACTGGCTATTCCATTTAATATACGACACTTATTAAAATGTACTTTGTATCATTCATCAAACTTTTGTTTTAGCTACATTTTTAGAAGTACATTCTTGGGGAAAACACAAACTCAAGTAGCGGCATAGAGGAGGAAGGAGAAGAATTGATGTGGTCTCACTTAACACGCACAAAGTAAGGGTATATGGCGCACCTCCTGGGTGAGGGACACAATTGCAACTTGGACTCTATCTAACAAACACAAACAATGTGACCTAATCATGTGTACACTCATATTAATCTGAAATTTAAGAAAAGACAAAAAAGAAATTCATTCCTGCATGCTTTTTGCTATTATTCAAATAAGATTTTTTAATTAGATTTCCTAAATAGTTGTTTCAGGTTTATAGGAAAGTGACTAATTTTTGTGGTTTTTAATCTGGCCAGGTATCTGAGCCATCCTCCAATTTGATTAACATTTTATTTTCGTGGAATTACTAGGTCTAATCACCTACAATTGTGAGAATTCTGTATTTTCCTTTCCCATAGGTATTTTAATTATTATGGTTTTCTACCTCAGTGCATTAATGAGAACTTCCAGAATAACATAAAAGGATGATGATAATAGTAGGTATCCTTGCCTCAGTTATTGAAGTCTCTGAGAGCATATCATTATTATGTATTAGACTGGCTTCTAGTTAAAAATAAACCACTTTTTAATGTCAAGGTATCTAGTTTGTTTAGATGTTTTTAAGATGGAAATACAGTTAGTAGCTTTTTGTTCTCCTCTTTTGGATCAATTAATGTGATATATCAGTAGTCTAAAAATACAAGTAACAGGCTCAGCGCCCATGCACAGTGGTTACAGTGTCAGCTACATACACGGAGGCTGGTGGGTTCGAACTCAGCACAGGTCTGCTAAACAACAATGACAATGGCAACAAAAAGTAGCCAGGCATTGTAGTGGGCACCTGTAGTCCCAGCTACTTGGGAGGTTGAGGCAAGAGAATCGCTTAAGTCTAAGAGTTTGAGATTGCTGTGGAGCTGTGATGCCACAGCTCTCTACCAAGAGCAACATAGTGAAACTCTGCAGGGCGCTGACCCCATACGCCAGAGGTGGTAGATTCAAACCCAGCCCTGGCCAAAAACGGCAAAAAAAAAAAAAATACAAGTCATAAATCATTCTTGCATCCTTTAAATATAACTTAACTAATATCAATTTTAGTGGACACCAGTAGAGTTATGCTTAATTTCTTTTTGTTTATGTTTGCCCTAATATGTTTTTCTATTTTTATATTAAAGTACTTTTGATTTTTTGGTTTTAAGTATCCCTTATGAAAGGAGCTTGGTTTAAAACCTAATAAGAAACACACCTATGGTGCATCTTAGCAGGGTACTGGCGAAACTTATTAAAGGTAGAGTATTAATGTCTTTATATAGTGATCAAGGAAATGCCATGAAGGATATCTGTAACAGTATGATCAAAATATTTCTGAATGTATATGA
>CAUYON010138743.1:0-11867 GCA_963573935.1 Arctocebus calabarensis
CATCCTTCCCCCTCCCCTCCCCTCCCTTGCCCCTTTCCCCATTTCTTGTGCTATAACTGGGTTTTAGCCTTCATATGAAAGCTATACATTAGCTTCATTGTAGGGCTGAGTACATTGGATACTTTTTCTTCCATTCTTGAAATACTTTGCTAAGAAGAATGTGTTCCATCTCCATCCATGTAAACAGAAAAGAGGTAAAGTCTCCATCTTTCTTTAAGGCTGCATAGTATTCCATGGTATATATGTACACAATTTTAAATATTTTCATCAAACTGGTTAACATAGCCAGTTCTTGGCATTTTCTTAGTTATTGTGTTCAGACATTTATATTCTGCATTTAGTAAGTTTCACCTGTACCCTCCCAAAATCCTTAACAGTCTAAAGACCTTATATGATTTAGTCTCCTCATTCAACTCTGACCACATCTTTTTCTTTCTCTCACGTACTCTGCTACAGCCACACAAGCCCTCTTGAAGACTATACTCCAAGCAGACTCCTACCTCAGCACCTTTGCTTCCTCTTGCCTCAGTGTTGGATACAGACATGATTCTTCAGTGTTCTGCTCCAATATCACCTTCCTCTGAACACTTTGTGAACACTTAATATTGCACCATCACTACAACATCCTTCCATGCATCCTTTATTTCCTTTCACCAACTTATTTTTCTCTATAGAGAGATGAACTAGCTAAACGAACTTTAACAAGTTAGGCTTATTTTATTCAAGTTAAAAAAAAGGTGGGGGGCATAACAAAATCCCAAAACCAGAGATGTTGGCGTGGATGTGGAGAAAGAGGAACACTTCATCCAGCAAATTTTAAAATATGGGACTTTAAAAGCAAAGTTGTATAATCTTTGTTAAATAATATATAATAGCCTGGTAAATAATAGATTTCTTATTCATGGATTTTGAGCTACAAGTTGAGCTTATTAGTTCTACAAGTCTTTTTTTAAAAAAAATTTATAATATGTTTTAAAAACATGTTATTTGGGTTTTTTTATTTGGTTGAGAAGTCATCACTGCCTAGTTAATTTTAGCAGAAAATTAGGTTGACTCTCTCAAGGATGCTATTAGAAATTTTAGAATCGTGAAGAATGTTTACCTAGTAGCAACTCTGGGGTAGATGTGTACCTATTCAGTAACCAATAACTATATCAAGGAAAAGACTAACAATGAATTGGAAATGATTTTACTTCTTAATTGCCTTATCGATTATTATTTACTCTATGTTATACATGGTGTTTTACCTTAGGTATAAAACAATCATGAGACAATGCATTATATTTTATCACCTTTTTCTCTACATTTATGATGGATCATTTAATCCAACTTTGATTTAATTATAATTTTTCTTCTGAAAACGAATGAGCAGATAAGCTACCTGTATACTATTTAACAATACAAATATTTACCTCCAAATTAGGCTTTCAATGCATATTTCTTTTGACAAAAGTTTTAAACTTGGTTTGCTAATTGAGAAGTACAAAGATTCCAAGGAAGCTAAAAACATATAAATGCTATTTAAGTCAGCTAAGAATTTTTATATAGGTAACATATTTGTGTATAGTTATATTACAATGTAGCAATTTTCTATAAAGGGCAATTATTATGCTAAAAAGTAATCTCCTTACTCATTATGACATTAATTTTGCATGTGAACTTTATTCTTTGGAGATTGGTCATGAAACTCAGAATTGAGAACATTTAGAATCGGAAACTCAAAGGAGTAGAGGGTTTCACATTGGTAACATTCAGGTGCATGCGGCATCTGAGCGTTATTATTATAAATATGCACATATACAAGTATACACGTTCTTTTTTATTATTCCAAAAGTTTAAAAGACTGTGATGTACATAAACAATCACAAAGCCCTTTATTGTACTATGAGTTTGGGGAAATCCAGTAGTAAAGACCAAGTACTTAATAATTTCATTTCACTGTTTTGTACATTGATACCTTCCTACATACAAACAAAAGCAGGCATCTCCTCTTAATGGTCAAAGGCCCTATTTAAAAAAAAAAAAAGTGAAAAAGCTGAGCATAAAGTCTTTATTTTTATGCATTTCCTGATTAAATTATTGAGCTACATAGTACACTCTTCAATGCATTTTAAGGCAAAAGTTTTACAATGAGATTTCCTGAATGGCCTATTTTACTTGCCAAAGGAAGTAAAAATGGGAGGTATATTTGTCTCCCTTGAAAAGGTTATGAAACTATTTTGTAAAAACTTTCCCTTGGGGGCTTTCCAAAAACAACTGGGCCAATTCTATGTCAAAACACAATGAACAAAACATAGAAGACCAGGCTTTTTGAATCAGCAGCTGGACTACCCGTGGTTCTCCTTAACAAGTGGGCCGATTCCTCCCGGAAACAAAATGAACACAAGATATAAAAAGATCAAAATTGTTTGAACCAGCAGCTATTCTACCTACAGCCGTTTATCTTTCCTGGCAATCTGTTAGAGATATATATTCCTCAGGCTAACAGGACTAGGAACATTTTTGCTGACTGCTGTACCTCTGGGACATGCTCAGTAACAGTTCTCTGCACAAGTGCGAGGAAAGTGTCAGCTATAAACTTTAATAACACAGAGAAATAGCCATTTTCATTTCAGTTTAGACACAAGGAGGTAGATATTGATGGTCAGCCTCACTAAAGAAAGGCAGACCCATATATTAAGTTCTAATGTCACCAATAATATAAAATGTGCTGATGATAATATTAAATAAAACATAGCCTGTATCTATAGTGATACAATGTTTCAATACAATTTATAAACTCATTTAAAAATCAAAAACGATATATAAAATGGCTCCTACATAAGTTAATTATGTCAGCCACAGTTCTAAGTGATTTTCAGATACTGACTCATTTAATTAATCGTTTGAAGTAGTAAGAGGAATAACGCAAGCAATCCAAGGCATGTAGCATATTCCTGGCTACGTTATTCAAATGTGATCAGCAGAACTGGGATTCGAACACATGCTCTCTGGATACAGAGGCCGTGTTCCCAGCAACACTACAGTGCTATGGGGAATGAACAACCACTAGAAACATTTGCTTCAAAGAAAAATAGGCTGAAATATGAATGAAAGCTTAGAGTTTTAAATTGTTTAAAAAGCATAATCCAAATCTTTATATATTAACTGTGGTGATTGAATTCAATTTTGTGTTATATTGTACCAAATATATTTAATAAAAAATATGTATTGTATATTTAAAATATGAATTATATGAACCACTACATCAAGTGCTTAAGAAATTCATGATAATTAAGGTTTAATATGAAAAATGTAAATAAGTGTTACTGTTTTTCATTTTCTACCTGTTCTGATATGTACATGATATGAACATATAATCTAGCAGCAGCCAAAATTATCTAATTTGTAACATATAATTTTTAACCAACTCGTTTTACCACAGTGGTATGGTAGGTAGTATTTTGGATAGCAATAAGATTTTTTTTTTAACTTAAGAGGCCAAGAACCTTTCCTAAAGAAACCTATACATGAAGTTTTTATTTGATCATACCTGCAATCATGACCTTTTAAAGGAAATATTAACATTATTGCAGCAGAGAAATTGTTCTTTAAAAATTCTAACAAAAATACTTTAATTTTAGGCAAATTTTATAAAAAGTTTTTTGTGTGTTTGAATAAGACGGATATAATCAGTAGTATCAGTACAAATCTTCAGAATACTGATGCCAAAAACCAAAAATTCCTGTTTGTTATTTCTTTACTAGGTCATTTTTAATGGATAATGCTTTGATTTGAATCCATCTATTCCTATACTATCTAAAGATCTCAGATTCTGAAAGTAGACAAAGCTAGGTCTACCCTGCAGCTTCAGCAGAGTTCAGATGTGTAGAGGAGGACTGGTAGCTACTTTAATTTTGACTTGCACTAAGAGGAAAATATATGGTCCTGGGAGAAAAAATGCCAAAAAAGACAACAGGACCTACATCTTTTGTCATATACAAAAATTAATTGCAGATAGACAATTAAATGTAAGGCATGAAACTATAAAAATTCTAAAAGAACTGGAAAGAAAAACTCTTGCAGACAAGGCCTAGGCAAAGAATTTATAACTAAGACCTCAAAGTCAAACATGGGAACAACAAAAATAAATAAATGGAATGTTAAATTAAAAGTATTCTATAGAGAAAATAAATCAACCAAGTACATAGGAAAACTACAGAATGGGAGAGAATATTTGCAAACTATACATCTGATAAAAGGCTAATAATATCCAAAGTCAATAAATAACTCAAACAACTCAGCAGGAATGAAACAAATAACCCCATTAAAGATGGGCAAAAGACATAAACAGTTTATTGAAAGTAAACAAATGGCCAACAACATTGTTAATAAATTAAAATTACAATGAGATAATCACTTTATCCCTGTCAGAACGGCCATTATTAAAAACACACAAAACAATAGATCCTGGCATGCATGCAAGAGAAAAAGGAATACTTAAACATGATCAGTGGGACTTCAAATTGTTATACCCTCGATGGAAAACAGTATGGAGATTCCTCAAAGAAATAATATAGACTTACCATTTGATCCAGCAATCCCTAACTGGGGATCTACCCAAGGAAACCAAGTCATTTTATCAAAAACAGACATTCACGGAGACATTTATTGCAACAAAATCCACAACTGTAAAGATGTGGAATCAACCTAAGTGCTTGTCAATTCATGAGTAGATTAAGAAAATGTGGTGTGTGTATACACACACACTATTCAGTCATAAAAAGGACTAAAATAGCGTCTCTTGTAGCAACTTGGATGAAAATGAAGAACATTATCCTATGTAAAGTATCTCAGAAATGAAAAAACGGACACTACTTGAATTCACTAATAACAGGGACCTACTGTGTAGGCACAATCATGCCAAAAGAGATATAAAGGTAAGTGGAAATCAAGAAGAGAGAAAGGGAAGGAGTGAAAAATTACCAATCAGATATAATGAATGCTATTTGGATGACAGACATACTAAAAATCTTGACGTAAGAATTATAAAGGGTATTCATGTTACACAAACACATTTTCCCCTGAATATTTTTACAAAATCCATCTTATATAATTATTATGAGTACATCTTAAAAGTGATAATACATAAACTGTATTTATGTCAAAGACAAATATACTTAGCCTACCAGAGTGACCAGTTTTCTCAGTTTTCCCCAAATCAGCCCAGTTTTACCAAATTTCTTACTCTGGATAATCAAGACAGTTGATAACCTTACATCACTCATGTAACATCTATATACATCTTTATATATTTGTACTTTGGGGGACATGATTAAAATGTAAAAACAAAGAACTGAGACAGGTATATACAACAGATATATACAAAGATAGACAAGTTAGCAATATACAATGCCTCAATCATCCAAATGTTAACTTGTGTAGAATTTCAACAGAAAATAATATCAAAGACAAGGGAGAACAAAATTCCTTAAAAAACAAATGAATGCCTCAGTTTTCATGAGTAGAGTTAATGCGGTTTACTTACACAAGAAGCAAGCCTCAAATTCTGTATTATTCTCCAAAGGATTCTATCAGTTTTCTTATTCCCTTTGAAAATTAATAGAAGCAAAAATATAGGATAAGGATGCTATTTATTGACGGTAACTCTTAGAACTAAATTTTTGGATCTCCCTAATAACAGTTATCTTCAAACAGCACCATAAAATATTTAAGTTACTTATAAAATACCTATAGTTAAAGGCAAATGTACAGATGAACTCCATATAGGTTAAAATTATGAGCTTTTTGCTAAAAATATAGAAACATAAGCAAATGTGATCAAACACAGCACCGTTTATTGGAGGGATGAGTCGGAAAGAGACAAGGTGATGTGTCTTATTTTAGGACACAGCATAAGGAAATGCAGAAAGTTGGCAATACATAGTATTATATTGAGCTTTCTCCTTTGGTATTTTTATAAAATGATTTTATTCATTCATAAAACAAAAAGTTATTGCATGCCTACAATATACTAGGAAAACAAAACTGAACAAGAGAGATAATGTCCTTGTTCATTCTACCCTAGAATTACAAAAAAAAATTATAACTAAATAATATTGAATAGTAAAAGTATTATGAAAGAAAGAAATGAACATGATGAAGGATGATTAGAAGGGTGATTAATGTAGCCTGGTCTGAGTGTCCCTCTCCGGAGACCTATCATTTGAATTGAGGGCTGAATGACAAGAAGCAACCTGCCATGGAAAGAGCCTGAAAAATCCTCAGTACAAAGACAGAGGAGGAAGGAAATAAAAGATTTGGCCTATGGAAGAAAGAAAGAGAAGAAACTACTGCAGTTGGGATGCACTAAACAAGAGTTACAGCTTTGATGAAATGAAATGAGGTCCTGGAGGAAATGCAACCACGATCAGATCAGTGGGGAAGCAAAAGGTCTTAAACAGAGGAATCACATAATCTGCTTTACATGTGTGTTGCTTTCCTAGGGTCTAGGATGACAGAAATCTACTCTCCTTGATTTCATCATTCTGAAATCACAGTGTCAGCCAGGCAATGTTCTCTCCTAAGCCTTTTGCGGGTGATCGTCTCTTCTCTAGCTTCTGGTACCCCGTGCACTTGGTCTGTGGCAGCACAACTCTAATCTCTGCTTCCATCTTCCTGTGGCGTCTTTCCCTTCATCTCCATGTCTTCTTTCAAGGCACATTGGATTAGGATCCTCTCCTACTTCAGCATCGTCTTATCTTAACTAATTTCATCGGCAATTAACCTATTACCAAATAAGCTCCTGCTCTAGGGTATTAGAAGGAGTTAGGATTAAATGTATGGAGATGTGGGGGACAATTCAACCTATAGCAA
This sequence comes from Arctocebus calabarensis, assembly GCA_963573935.1. NCBI lineage: Eukaryota > Metazoa > Chordata > Mammalia > Primates > Lorisidae > Arctocebus > Arctocebus calabarensis. Next base: position 6,856 of record CAUYON010138743.1, read on the forward strand.
ACATGGATAAGTAAGGTGATCACATTTGCCACACTGTGGCAAAAGGACTTTATAGGGCAAGAATGAAAGTGAACTCATTAGGAAATCATTGCCATAACTCCAATAAAGATAAATCAGTGTCTTATTCTAAGAGATTATTCAATCTTTACTGATTCAGAAAAGATATGGTGGATGAGAATGGACAGGGCTTGGTTATGAATTAAATCTGGAGGATGAACAAGGAAAGATTCTATGATAATTTTAGTTGGATGTTAACCACTGAAGAGATGAATGGTGGCAACAATTAAAGTGAAAAATACTGGCAACTCAACAAAGAACAAATGAGAGATATGGAAGGAATATGTGTGTGTGTATGTGTGTGGAAGTTTGTGTGTAGGACAGACATACAGATCAGATCCTCAGGTGGGGATGTATAGAAGGTGGAAGGTGATTTATATAGCAATTTAAAGCTCAGAAAATCAAACAAATGAGTGTTTCAGTTACATATTGATGATATTTCTAACTGTGGATCTGAATGAGAAAAGAAAAGAGCCCAGACTGAGACCTGAGACATTTCAAAAAATTCAGAAAGTGGCCTTAGACAGGACCATTTCTGAGGTATTTCAGGAAAAAAAAAATGGAGTCTTTCAACAATATGGCTTCTAAAAAGAGATAGAGATAAAGTCCAGTTAGAACAGGGATTGTGGGTTTCTATGAGATAATGTGTGTATGTGTGTGCTGAAGTGTAAGGGGAGGGTAATATTAAGAATTCTTTCCAGTGCACTGATCCTTTTTTATAAAGACAAATATACACTTGGTATTAAATGTTACCCTATTAGTAAAAGTCTGTGCAAGGGGCTATTTGTCTCTTTTGGTAATTAGGGTGGCAGGAGTTAAAGAAAGTCTCCTGTAATCTTTTCACTCCATTTTGGGAATTTGGGCTTTGGGGAAGAAATCATATGACACAGTTTATGGTCCTTGTAACACACAGTAATAACTGACCTTCTTGGTAGTAGAACTATATTTGCTAAGAGGAAGATTCTTATCCAAGGAGGATGCTCTTGTTTTTAGTTAGAAAAGCTAGGAATAATGGAGCAGTTTTATAAATTCAATCCTCCAGGCTATGTCAAGTAATATTTCCCATTCGTGACTTAGAGACTCACCTATGTATTTTTTGGGTCAGAGAGTACTGGACTAATGTACAAAGGAAGGATCCGGGACCACCCTCATCTGTCCTTTCCTCTGTTTCTTGTTTCTCTTGACAGCTTGCACGTTTGAAATTGCTAGTAAAGCTTATTATTGGGTGAGATTTGTGATTCGTGCAAGTTTAATTTGACAAATGTACCATTTTTATTTGGTAAGTAATTACTCCTGTGCTAATCCTCTGCAACGTCCTGGGGTTCCCTGGGGCATTTTTTCTCAAAGACTAAGAAAGTCTCCAGTGGAAATGGTTCCAGTGACCTTGACCTGTCCCAGCGCCATGTGTCAGTGATGCCTACAGCTGCTTAGGGTCAGAAAAGCAAGGGTTATAAAATAATTAGTTTGGGCCTTTGAGAGAAGTTTTAACAATATTTCCATATTATTCTATAGTATTCATTAGCATAGAAAATTTGTACTATGTGTTGAATAAAATCCAAATCCACTAAAACTGTAAACCTTTGATGTCTAAACAGTGAAGTTTCAGTTACTGGGAAAATTTTAACAATTTTCCATATTGATTCTCTGTTGTTCCCACATAGTTAAGATTTTATTATCTATATACATTGAAGAAAAAATGCCAAGGACAATACTCTACATCAATTATGCAAACATTATTTAAAATGCTCACTATAGAAAGTTAAGATTTTCAAGTCATAGTGTTAAAATAAATTAATGTATTCATCTACTCCAGCAGTCCTTCCCCTCTTTTCCATTCTTTGATCTCTACTACTCCTCACTTACCATTTCAACCACTGAGAGCTGTCTGGGAAAGGTGGCCTCACCAGAAGACCAGAAACAGTCAATTGCAGCATTCTGAATATATTAGAATAAGTTATTATATTCGTGTTTCACCAATAACTCTAGATATCATCTTAAACCATAGCTCATAATATGCTTAAAAAATAACTATAGTCATTTCAGTGTTTTCAAAATAACACAGGTCTTTACCTCTGCTATTTTCCCCCGTAGGGTGAAATAAAATTGAGGTCTGTATTTGATTGCCCATTGGCCTCTGCTACGGTCCGACATACGCTATACTGCACTATTCCTGGCTTTTTTCTTCTCTTTGCCGACAGTCCACAAAAATCTTAACTCTGCTGGTACAGCCCAAATCGGTCACTGCCTGCGTAGCCTCTTATCACTGCGGAAAGACTTCTGGGTGCCTACCTCTAACCAGACAAATCCACGCAACCTTTCCAAGGCCATTGGGCAAGGTTCTGTTCTGCCTATACACTCTATAGGAATCGCAACGGGGCTTTCCCTCCATGCTGCTGGTACCTACCAAAGCCAATTTTCTTCTACCACTAGAATAGGTTGACAAAGGATGCTTCTGCAGAGCTTCTTTCTCTCAGAGTTCTGTGAAGGAATTCAGGGAGACATCATATTCATGATCTCATTTTCTAAAATATGCTCTCTATTATACCCTGAACCCAGTGCTCAGATCTAAGCCTCTTCCCTGAGATTTCCTTTTCCTCTTATGTTACTTCCACCCCCCACCCATAAAATCTGCACCAGTTTAAAGTAGAAAATCTGTCCCTAAAATCAACGTTCTTTCCAAATCTTGTATTTGTGTTTAAATAACTTTGAAATTTAAGAAATAAAGATAGCATTCAAGAAGATCAAAAAATCCTTTTTCCAAAGTACAATGATTTTTAGGAGTTTTAAAACACTAACTTGTGAAATAAAAATAAATTTAAATAAAGTTAAAGATAAAAATAAATAAAATAAAATGCTATCTTGAAATTCAAGTGGTAATAATGAGTCTTTTATAATTTTGTGAAGCCACATTGCCCAGATAGCCCTAAATGTTTGAAAAGACATATAAGAAGGTAGTAAGGTTTATTAAAGGAGGATAAAAAGGGGAAAGGAATATTGGTAAATACATTTGATATAAATCAAACAATTGCCTTGCTAGAGGAATGATTCTGAGAATATAAAAATAGGAGCATAATTTTAAAGTTTATTTTCCAAATCCCTAAAGAAAAAGAGCAGAAAATATAGATAACAAAACGAAAAACTCAGGAACAACTTTTAAAATTAAACCAAGTTACAAAGTTTTGAGTATATCTTCATACACTCAAAATAGAGTACACAGTAAAAAATAATCTAGGTGGCATCCATTTGTGCAGGAGAAAACAAAAGCAACAACACTTATATGATAAAGCTGAGAAAGAATTATCAAAAATATTAACAGTTACTCACTTGAGGGCATGGCAAGATGTCAGAATGGAAGCTGAGATGGGTAGGGGATTTTCCCAATCCACAGCAGGCTGATATAAGGAGCCCATTAAAGGCCGGATGGGGGCTAAGGAAGTCATCTACAAGCACTTGACATTCTTCAGAGCACCTTTCCACTATAGCACCCATGTAGAGGAGAAAGTACAAGAGGTGTAATCACAATTTAGTAGAAAAAAAATGCCAGAAAGCAAAAGTTCACATAAAAGAGGGAGAGGTGAAAGAGCCAGGAAATTATAAAAATCAACTCACCATGTATTTGGTCACTCACTAGCCAAAAATCAGAAAAGGAAAGTCCATGAAAGTAGAGAAGATTACCAGAACCACACTTTCTTCCAACAGTTTAGGAAAACCAAATTCAAATGAAGTTGAATAAAAAAAATTTTTTTAATTCTTATGACTTGAATTGCATCCTCATAAATTTCATGTGTTGCTATCTTAATGCCTTGATATGTCAGAATGTGACCTTGTTTGGAGATGGAGTCTTTATAGTGGTAACCAATGAATAAAATTAGGTCATTAGCATGACCCCTAATTCAGTTTGACTGCTGTCTTAATGAAAAGAAAATGGAAATTTGAAAATAGATACCCATGGCAAATGCCATGTAAGCATTTAGGCTTCCCAAAGCAAAGGAGTTGCCAGAATTAAGGAGAGAAGCTGGGACTAGACTCCAGAGGTTCTCACACAGGACCACCTCTACCAACACCTTGATTTCAAATTAGTTTTTGGTACTTCATTATGACAACCGTAGCAAATTAATACAAGATCAAATTCCACACAAAGCTAACATTAGGGGTAGGGAAAGGAACAGCAAAAAAGAACAGAATGAAATTCCTACAGACAATGGGAGCATCTCCATTGAACAAATGAAAACTATAATCTTCTATTTCAAAATGAGCTAAAACAATAAAAAGACATAAAATAACCAGATAAAATAAAATTAAAAAGATTCAGATATGAGATGCCTAGCCTTAAGAGAAATAAGCTATAGAAAGTGAAATATAATATTAATCAGAAGTGATGGATAAGAGGTAAAAAACTGATAGAAATTGTTAAATATTAAAGAAAAGTAAAAAAATTCAAAATTGAAAAATTGAAATCTTAGAACAACAGAAAAAAAGCAAGAGCACAAAAAATAAAGAAATGTTTTAAGAACACCTTTAAAAGTAATAAAAGACAAACTCAGTAAGATTAATAAATTTTTTTTCCTTTTTTTTTATTGAATCATAGCTGTGTACATTAGTTCAATCATGGAGTACAGTGTGCAGGCTTCACATGCAATCTGAGATATTTTTATCAACCTGATTGACATAACATTCATGAGATTTTCTCATTTACTATGTGATAACATTTTTGATCCGTATTTAGAAGTTTTCTCCTGACACTTTGAATATGTACCACACATGTGATCTCACCCTTTGTCCCATCTCCCCCCACCCTCTCCCTCCCCTTCCCTCCCTCTCCCTTTCCCCATCTGCCTGTGCAATAAATGGGTTGTAGCCTTCACTTGAATGATAAAGAATTTGTCTCATATTAGGGGTGTATACATTGGATACTTTTTCTTCCATTCTAGAGATACTTTGCTAAGGAGAACATG
>CAUYON010138744.1:0-14511 GCA_963573935.1 Arctocebus calabarensis
GGGGGGTGGGGGGGGGGCGGGGGGGTGGTGGGGGGGGGGGGGGGTGGGGGGGGGGGGGGGGGGGGGGGGGGGGGGGGGGGGGGGGGGGGGGGGGTGGGGGGGGGGGGGGGGGGGGGGGTGGGGGGGGAGGGGGGTGGGTAAACAGGGAGGGTTAGTAGGGGGACCACACTGCAAGTACAAGTTGAATCTATTAGGTGTAGAACACAAATGTCTTAATGCTTTAATTGGGTAAATGAGGTGAAGGCTATGTTGATTAGTAGGATGTAAGCACTCCAATTTGTATAAATAATCAACACACTGAATCCCATAATGGCGTAAATGTATTCATGATCTATGTACAAATGATTTAATAAAAAAAGTCAAAAAATATATATCTTTTGCAAAAAGAAAAAGTTTTACCTTCTCTATCTTCTTCTCTATTCGAATACCCTTGATATCCTTCTCTTGCCGAATTGTATCAGCTAGAATGTCCAGCAATATGTTGAATAGCAGTGGTAATAGTGGACACTCTTGTCTGGTTCCAGTTCTATGTGGAAATACTTTAAGTTTTACTCCATTCAGTATACTATTGCCTGTGGGTTTGTAGTAGATGGCCTCTATCAGTTTAAGAAATGTGTCATCTATGCCTATTTTCTTAAGTGTTCTTGTTAGAAAAGAATGCTGAATTTTGTTGAATGCTTTTTCTGTGTCTATTGAGAGGATAATATGATCTTTGTTTTTGTTTCTATGTATGTGGTAATTTACATTTATAGATATACATATATTGAACCAACCTTACATCCCTCCGATAAAACCCACCTGATCAAGATGTATAACTTTTTATTTTTATTTATTTTTTTGGAGACAGAGTCTTGCTTTGTCACCCTGAGTATAGTGCCATGGCAACATAGGTCACAGCAACCTCAAATTTGAGGGCCCGAAAGATCTTCTTGCCTCAGCCTTATGTGTAGGTGGGATTGCAGGAGCCTGCCACAGTGCCCGAATACTTTCTAGAGACAGGGTCTTGTTCTGACTCAGGCTGGTCTTGAACTCCTAAACTCAGGAAATCCACGCATCTCAGCATCCCAGAGTGCTAGGATTACAAGCATAAGCCACCACACACAGCCTATATATAATTATTTTTTTATTGCAGTTTTTTTGGCCATGGCTGGGTTTGAACCTGCCACCTCTGGCATATGGGGCCAGTACCCTACTCCTTTGAGCCACAAGTGCTGCCCTTATGTATAATTTTTTAATGTATAGCTGTATTCTGTTTGCTAGGATTTTATTGAATATATTTTCATTGATTTCTTTAATGATATTGGTCAGTAGTTTGCATTTTTTTATGGGTTTGCTGCCCTGGCTTTGGTATCAGGGTGATATTTGCTTGGTAGAATGTGTTGAGGAGAGTTTCATTCTTCTTTATGTTTTGGAATAGGTTTTGCAAGATAGATAAGAGCTCCTCTCTGAAGATTTGGTAGAATTCTGGTGTGAAACCATCTTGTCCAAGATTTTTCTTTTTTGGAAGATGTTATATTATTGATACAATTTTGGTGCTTGATACTGGTCTCATCAACATTTCTAATTCTTTCTGATTAAGTTTAGAGAAGTGGTGGGATTCCAGATATTGGCCCATTTCCTCCATATTTTCAAATTGCTGGGCATAGAGTTTTTTGTAGTAATGAGTGATGATATCTCATAGCAGTGGTATCTGTTACTATCCTCTTTTTTTGTTTATGATTGAGGTTATTAGAGATCTTATGTTTCTGTTTCTAGTTCATTTGGCCAAGAATTTATCAAATTTTTTTTTTTTTTTTTTTTTTGTAGAGACAGAGTCTCACTGTATGGCCCTCGGTAGAGTGCCATGGTGTCACACAGCTCGCAGCAACCTCCAGCTCCTGGGCTTAGGCGTTTCTCTTGCCTTAGCCCCCTGAGTAGCTGGGACCACAGGTGCTTGCCACAACACCCAGCCATTCTTTTGTTTTGCAGTTCAGCCAGTTGGGGTTTGAACCCGCCACCCTCAGTATGTGAGGCTGGCACCCTACTCACTGAGCCATAGGTGCTGCCCAAGTTTATCAATTTTATTAATCTTTTTAAAGATGAAACTTTTCTTTGTGTTGATCTTTTAAAATGGTTCTTATGTTCTCAATCTCATTTAATTCTGATTTAATTTTGTTATTTCTTTTCTCCTACTAGCTTCAGGATTGGATTCCTCTTCCTTTTCCAGCTACTTAAGATGATTCATTATGTTGTTGATATAACATGTTGTGCACTTTTTCTGTTTTCTGAATGTGAGCATCTAATGAGATAGATTTCCTTTTTAGGACTGCCTTTGCAGTATTCCACAGACTTTGATGGCTTGTGGCTTTGTTATCATTTTGTTCAAAAAATAATATGATTTCCTTCTTTATCACCTCCTTGACTCAGCTATCATTCAGCATAAGGTTGTTTAGTTTCCATGAATTTATGAGTTGATGAAGATTTTTCTTGCAGTTGAGTTCTACTTTTATTCCATGCTAGTATGAAAAGATATAAGGTATAATTTCTATTTTTTTTAATTTGTTAAGATTTGATTTGTGCCCTAAGATATGATCAGTTTTGGAGGATTATTCATGGGCTGATAAGTAAAATGCATACTCAATTTTATTGATATGGAATGTTCTGTATATGTCTGTTAAGCCTATTTATTCCAAAGTCATGTTTAAAAACATTGCTTCTTTGTTTAGTTTCTATTTGGAGGATCTGTCCTATTCTGGCAGAGGGGTGTTGAAGTCCCTAGTAATTATTGTGTTGCAGGATGTTATATTGTTCAGATTGGTTAGAGTTCATTTTGTGTGTCTGAGAGAATTTAATTTGAGTGCATATATATTTAGGATTCAAATGGCCTTGTATTGTTCTCTTGACCAATACATAGTGTCCATCTTTGTCTTTATTTTTATTGGTTTAAATCCAAGTGTATCAGCAAACAAGAGTGCAACTCCTGCTTTTTTCTGGTTCCCATTTGCCTGAAATATTGTTTTCTGTCCCTTCACTCTGAGTCTTATTTGTCCTTAGACGTTAGATGTGTTTCCTGAAGACATTATATAGTTAGCTGGTGCTTTTCAATCTAGTCAGCCAGTCTATGCCTCTTCAGTGGGGAATTCAAGCCATTCACATTTATTGAAAAAATTAAAAAGTATAGTGAAGTTCCATTTGTGTTATTTTGTGAATGTACATTACTTAGTTTTATCACTTGTACCATTGTGAAAGGTAGACTTTGTCCTTTAGTTTCCAGATGTCTTTACTTTGCTGGTGGTCCATTAGGACAGTCAATGTGAAAAATAGGTCTGAGTAATTCCTGCAGACCTGGTCTTCTTGTGACAAAATTCCTCAATGTTTGTGTGTCAGTAAAAGATTTGATTTCTCTGTTGAATATGAATTTAGTTTTGCAGGGTACAGAATCCCAAGCTGAAAATTATTCTGTTTAAGAGGTTAAAGATGATGACAACCCTCTACTGGCTTGAAAAGTTTCATTCTCAGGTACCAATGCTGCCTTTTCATGAAACTAAGAATGAATGCCTCCTTAAGTTTTATGCTCATTCTACTCCCTTCCCTCTCAGGAAAAGCATCCTTAATAAACACTTGCTCAGGAATCCTCATCTCAGCACCCACTTCTGGGGGAAGCTGACCTAAAATCTCCTCTATTCTCTGATAGCATGTTAAATCCTCAGAGAATCTTCCTTGAATCCCCCTTTCTAAAATAGGATAACAAAATACCTCCTATTATTCTCAATCACTAAATGTTTTTTCTTTCTTAGAAACTACCTCAATTTTTAATCATTTGTTTATTTACTGATGTGTCTCTCTCCACAAGATGGTACCCTCCATAAGTACTGGGACCATTGTCCTAATACAGTTCATAATAAGCACTTAGAACACATCTGTTGAAGGAAGAAATGAATAAGTAGATTAATTTATTCCCTGACTATCAAACCAAATTTGAGGAGGACAGCTTTTGTTCACTGAGAAAATTAAGATTCTAAATTCAAGCATCATAATAATTACTTAATAAATAAAAATATATTTTAAATGTCTTTTTAAGGGTACAGTGAGATACAATTCTGTGAGGGAAAATGTTATTTCTGAAGTTTGTCCCTTGTTGTCAAATCTACCCATCCCATCTGGATCTCATTTAGTTGGATCTTTGCTGCTGCATTTTATTTTATTTTATTTTTTTCACTGAAATATTCCTATGTTTCCATTATGTCATGTATTTTGCAACTGTAGCTTAAATATCTGGTTTCCTCAGAAATCTCTGAGCCAGAAAATCTGTTTTGCTTCAGATAAGTTCAGATTTGTAATAAGATGGTGTGATTGATGTATTAGGGACCACTTTTTTTCTGCTTTACCTTTATTCAAGAAAACCTTTCTGCACGTTTCCAAGACATTTTTCCAAAATCTTATACAAACACTAAAGATGCCTTTCACACACCTCCCCCAAGGTCCTATAAACATTTGCAGACATTGGAAATTCTTACAATATTCTTTTGTAGCAAACAAGAGACAGAGATTTGAGGAATGGAGGCATCGGGGGCCCTAGGAGTCAACTGCATCTAAGAAAACACTCAGAGAGTAAAGTCTCCAAGAGAAGCAGCTGCTTCCAACATGTAGAAAGAATTGCTGGCTCCTTCAGCTAAGAGTAAAGTGACCAATAGGACCCTCTGCAAGTGAATATCTGTGTAGAGATATATGCTTTCCATGGGTGTGGACTTTACTCAATGTTTGAGGGTTTGCTATAGAATAGAGATCAAGAAACTTTTTCTGTAAAAGGCCAGATAGTAAATATTTTAGGTTTTGTGGGTCATAGATTATCTCTATCACATCTTCTTTGCCTATGTGTATGTTTTTAAAACAACTCTTTAACATGTAAGAATGATTCTGACTTGTGGAATGTACTAAAGAGGCCACAGACAGGATTTGACCTACTGGTTATAGTTTACTGACTCCTTAGAAGATGGAGGGAAAAGAGGATTTTATACAGGGTTTCTCATGGTGTCCTTTTTGGCTCCTTGTCTAAACCTTATAATCTGCCTTCTAACTTATTGGAAGAAACCCCTGAGATGAGTGCCAAACCCTATGCTAAGTACTTTACATGCACTGCAGAATCTCACTGAACAATCTTTCAAGGTAAGTTCTATTACCATCCCCATTGTAGACAGGAAAACTGAGGTTTAGAAAAGCCAAGTAACTTTCCCAAAATCACACATCACATAAGTCACATAGTTAAGAATGAAATTAAGTCTTATGAATGAATGATATGAATAATCCTCCATATCTCTCATTTGTTCTTTCCACTAAAACCCAACAATTAGCATCTTTCCAAATTGTCTATCTACATCCATTTCATCCTACATCATTTTACCTAATGAGTATTTATTTCTAAGCCATCAGTTTGATCATGACATTCTCCTGCTCAGAATCCTTCAGTGGCTCCAGGATCTGTCCTTTATTTTGTTTGATAGTCTATTATTTGTCTTAAGAGCATAATTCTGCCTTAATTAGACTTTCAATTGAAGAGATTTCCTAGTTGTTCATAACTCCATCCCAGTCTTGTAAAATGGAGCCCTGAGTTCAGCCAAAACCGACACTGTCTCCTCAGACCCTGCCTTCAGACTCAAACACAAAATTCTGCCAACATTTTTAATGTATTGTATACTTGACACACTTTTCAAATATATTATTACATTTAATCTTCATAAAAATCTTGTGGGGCAGGCAGTGCATCCTCATTTTACAGATGAGTAAGTTGAATCTGAAAGGAGTTAAGGGACTTGTCCCAAGTCAGTGTGTCCACCACAGAAATAACAAGCAACAGTTCTACACACCCAGCCCTTCAGGTCCAGACGAATTTTGTTCCTCTACACTGACCTACATGCCTACAGCCAAAAACTCGGAGTGGGGGAGGGGTGGGGAAGGAGGACCAGAAATATCCGAAGGCATTTCTCTCCCAGAAACTGCTTGCTGGCTTTTACAAGACTCAAACATTTTGTGGTAGGAAGAAAAATTTTTTTATTACTCTAATGTTTTTAGCATCTTCTGTCTCTGTAGGTTTGCCTTTGCTTTACCTCAATGGGGACTCAAAATGTGACATTTTTTATTTCTGAATCTGCTACATCAAAAATCCTTACAGAAAAAAACATTTTTATTTCTGAATCTCCTACATCAAAAACCCTTACAGAAGAAAACGTATATGTGCGTGCGTGTGTGTGTGTGTGCCTGCACACATGCATGCATGTAGGAGTATCTATATAAGTATATTGAATAGCTCTTGGGAAAACCACATAAAGTTTACCATGCAAAGTGCATGTAATTGTCACATGGTATTGGTTACACATAGCAAGTGTAAAACCAGATAAGATGTGGCTATTAAAAAAATTTTTTTAAACAAAAAAGAAAAAGATCTACAAGAATGAGATAGGAACTGAAATAGCATTGCTTCTTTAGGCAAGAGATTAGGTAAACATCTTAACCCACCACCAAGAAATGAGATAGGTCTGAGGTTAGCAGAATTGAGGTGAATCACCTGGTTGCCATAGTTTCCAGCAAAGAACTTTTCTTCACAGAAATTGTACGTGATTTACAACCTCTGATAGGTTTGTCCTTGATCCAAATGATCAAATGAGTAAATTTTGTTTTGGGGGAAATTTTCTCACATCATTTCCGATGCTTCCTTCCTTCTTCCATTCATACATTTTATTCAAGAAGCATTTATTGAGTTCTTGCTATGAGCCAGGCATTCTATTAGGTGCTATAAAAGCAAAACTGACAGAGAACTAATCAAGTCAGAGAGATCAGGTCTCATGGTACATAATAGAAGCCTCAATTGTGAAGTGCTCCCCATGTGCCATTAATTATCCCACTAATACACACAAATACCCCTCACTATGGGCTCCCATTCTCTCTACTGTGGAAATAAGGATGTTCAGGAATTTTCCCAACATCCTGCCATCTGACTCCAGCACCTAGCTTTCATCTGCTCTGCTCTACCCTAGCCCTGTTTCATATGAGTGGAATTTGTGCCACAAATATAACTTTAAATTTTCTGGTAGCCACAATTGAAAAGAGGTAACAAAAGATAGAGAAAACTAATTTTAATTTTATATTTTATTTAACTCACTATGTCCAAAAATACTACAATGTCCAAAATACTCATAATTTACCTACATGTAATAACTACAAAAATTGAGATATCTTACTATTTTTTTAATCTTTAAGACACAAGGCAAGCTCCACCCTAACAGAATATCTCAACTTGGACTGGCCACATGTTGAGGGTGTGGTGGCCAAGCTGGGACGAATGGCAATGGTATTGGACAGCCCAGGGTCTTTCCCAAGCCACGGATATGTCAGTACCTGTATGTAGGAGGGACATTATGGGTCAGTGTCCATAAGAGCACATAGAAGAGCTCAGTTACTAAAGCAAGATTAGGAAATCTGGACGGGAATTCTTCAGAGACAAAAGCCATTTGAGCCTGAACTTGAGAAGGAAATGGAGAGAGCAGAGCAAAGGTCCTTCCAGGATGGATGAGCAGCAGAAAAGAGAACAAGAAGCTGGAAGGGGCAGGCTGTTAACTGCCTCTTCCAGCTTCTTGGACAAAGGATAGCACCATTCACACGGCCTGGGCCAGGACCTGGGAAGAGGAGGATCTCTGGGGAGCAGTGTTTTAAACCTTTTGGACCATGAACAAAGGTAAGGATATGTTTTATGCCTATGAATTCACACATTTATCCACACTTGTATATAAATGCACACACAGATATGTACATATCTTAAGTACACTAATTCACCTGTGTATAACTGAAACAGTTTTCACAGAACAGATGCTTACTGCACATGGCACACTCAGATACCTTCTATTTTGTTAAATTCCCTTCTATCATGATGAATAATGCATGGCCCTGATGCAGCAACTTGATTTCACAGAGGGTTGTGTCTCACAGAGGTTGCTGAAGAAGTCTGCGTCTCCATTTGCTTCCCTCATTTGCTTCTGGAGCACCATGCCCATTTTCTTGGCATATCAATGGAGGTTACCCACCTGTGGCTCCAGGAGAAAATATATAACTCTGGCATGGCCCACCCAACCATTGCATCTGGAGGCTGCTTCAGCTGATTCAGGACTGAGTGCATGGCCAATCAAAGCTTATCCCACAATTTGTGCTGTAGTGACCAGGGAAAAGAAGAAAGTTTCATACAATAGTTGGGAGATAGCAGAGGGCCATCTACAAGCAGAGGGCTTGCTGAAAAGCATTCAAAAGAGAGGAAAACAGGTCGAAGAGCAGAAAAGACCAAGTTTTGAAAGTATTGTTTGATGCCTAAAGAAAGCCATGCCTGAAACCCCACCCCAAAATCCACTGTAAGACTTTTAAATTATTTGAGTCCATAGATTACCTTTTTTTCCTTAAGCTCAGTTGAGTTGGGTTTTCTGTCACTTTGAACCAAAAAACCAACTGGATAAAATCCCCATATATGTCAAGATAGACACTCAGTGCCTTTTTATCGCCAGCAATTTTATTTTTCTTCCCCGCAATTCTCTCTCCTTTACAATGGTCCTTTCCTCTTCCGATTCAGAATCCCTTTCTCTATGAATCTGACCTTTTCAGAATAGTATGAATGTCTTATAACAGTCCTGACTTGGCTACTTCTTCTGGGGAAATTTGCACTTTTAAACCCACTAGTCAAAGGAGTTACCTGTCTGAAAACAGAATGTCAGACGTGTAGCTGATAGGTGATAGGGACATTTGGTGACAAAGATTCACCTGATATCCACCTTGAATGATTATATGCAAAGGCTGATATTTTTGTATTCATTTAAAGGTTACACTTTGGTTGTTTTTAGTTGTTGCTAAGCGCTTGATTCTTTTCCTGAAACTCTAATCCTCCCTCTGAGTTTGTGACTCTCCAAAAATCTCTACCTTCATCCAAACAAGGCACCCAAAGAGGTGTCCTGAGAATACTTGGTTACTTAAAGGAAAATATGAAAGCTTCAAAAACAAATGACCTGCCAAGATTTCATAGCTGTAAAAGGTTGTGCCTAGAACTGTCACATGTCAAAAATAATTACCAGGCAGAATGTGACTCACACATCTAGCGGGCACAATCAAAACTAATCCTTCCTGCCTTCCTCTGTCTGGACAAGGCAGAGAGGAAAGCTGCCGAGCTCGGCGCCCTCAGGCCTCATGGATTTGGAGGGGGGCAGCCCTCAACCTCACATTGAAACTTGCTCTTTAGCTTCTAAGGGTAATTTTATATACTCACTGATCAGTGTTGTTTTTATTTGCGTATTTGTTTTTATATATGTATAATTTTCACAAATGCACAGATTGTACCATATTCACTGGATTTTTTAACCTTTTCCATTAAAAGTAAAATATCATCTGGATGTAAAAAAAATTAGACAAAACAAATGTAAATCTTAATTAACTATGATAACTGCAAACCAGGTGAAGAAATAGAATTTTCTGGCAGCTTCCCCCAAAATCCCTGCTGTGTGCTCCTTCCCAGATATTACCCCTCTCCTTTAAAAAATAATACTGCTGGGACTTTCAAGATAATTCCTTCTGTATGTTTCTTTATCATCTTATTGCTCACATGTGCATCCTTAGACACTGTAGCCTAGTCATGTCCTTTTCCTTTTTAATTTGAAAAGTGTTCATTTCTTCTCATCATTGGCTCCTCCTCCATTCTTTTTTTTTCTTACAGGTTATAAGAACCTAGAATGCTGTATAAGGTTTGGGTTTTGTTTTTTTCTATATATTTTATGCCTGCTACCCCTCAATCTTTTCTCTCCAACTTTGATCCACACTCCAGCACTTCCCTCCTCTACTTGAAACCAAGTAACTCGTGCCAATAACCAATGGTGTGTCCTTTGGTGTTTTTCCTCATATTTATATATGACATGCAATTGTAGACATTGACTTATTTACACAAACTATCGTAGTCACAGCTATGCTTACTGAACACATTATATTCCAAGCACCATTCCAAGTCTTGGCATTCACATCGTTCATGACAACCCTATGAACTAGGTAATATTATTTTCTCCATTTAATGTCTGCCCCTTGGCAGCACAGAGAGGTTACTTTTAGTTCCTAGAGTCACATAGCCAATAAGAACTGTATAGCCCAGGTACTCTAGCTTTAGAAGTGAATAAACACAAGTACATATGCAGAATTATATTTTAGTACAAAAGTAAGATTATATCACACATTCTTTCTACAATATATTGTGGGAATCCTGCCAAGTCCATGGGCTCAAATTCATTCTTTTCTGTTAGAAGCATAAAAGTATAAGTTATAGATGTGCCAAATTTTAAATCAACAACTGACCTATTGATGTACCTTTACTTTTATATCAATTTTTGCTCTATGAATAGAGCTACAAATAACATCTTTGAACATATATGGTGAAGCAATCAGAACTTCTGTTTTGGCTCAGCACCTGTGGCTCAAGCAGCTAAGGCGCCAGCCACATATACCTGAGCTGGTGGGTTTGAATCCAGCCTGGGCCCGCCAAACAACAATGACAGCTGCAACCAAAAAATGGCCAGGCATTGTGGCAGGCGCTTGTAGTCCTAGCTACTTGGGAGGCAGAGGCAGGAGACTCGCTTGAGCCCAGGAATTGGAGATTGCTGTGAGCTGTAAGGTCACAGCACTCTACCCAGGGTGACAAGCTTGAGGCTCTGTCTCAAAAATTAATAAATAAATAAATAAGAACTTCTGTTTCTGGGAGATAGCTTCCCAAGAGTGCCATTGCTCTGTTGTACCTAATGTGGACTTTTAATACATGTAACTGGATTGTATTTATGGAAAGGACTACAATTACTTCACATTTCACGAGAACAGTATGAGAAATCAGATTTTCTCTTGTTCACCATCAGTAAGAATTCAACCTCTTTATTTTTTGCCAGCGTGATGGATAGAGAGTGTCATCTCCTTGCTCCTTAAGATAGCATTTCCCTTTTGAGCAACTTTTCATCTTTGATTGTTAAGACTTGCCCTTCTAGACATGGCTCTTCATATCTTTCACTGAGTTTTCTCTTCAGGATTCTTGTATTTAGGTATTTGCAAGCCTTTTTTACATTAGCAATCTAATCCTTTGTCTACAGAGGGTTTCTTGATTATGTACTAGCAGATTAAATTCTTAAATGGAGTGACTTGTACTCAGTCAAAACAACAACTTAACTTCAACTAAAGAGTTGATACATTTTGTTCTCTGGATAATGTTAGATGTATCAAAGATATTGTATTTATTCAAGATCTTTATTCATTGAATATGAAGAGAAGATAGTTAATTTATCTAATAGGCAATGATTTGCAGAATGTTCCTGGGTCCACATCCTTCTCTTATGAACATTTTCAAGGTTGATGCATAGATGAGAATGGTCCTACTGAGATCTTGTGATGACAGATTTTGTAATAGAGAGTTGCCACATTTCACTCTGTAAAGAATTGGCCAGTTAATTAATACTTACCCCACAATGTTCTGACTTGGGTGTTTTGAATTGTTTCCTATTAAATAAAGTCCATATTTCCAAGGAAAATTGTCCAGGTCCCTGTCTTAAAGAGGTTTTCTGAAAAGTACAGCCTGAGATGAGGACTTGGGTACAGGTGGTTTATTTGAGAAGTGAGCTCTGGAAGCAGGAGTGAGAGAGCAGAGAGAGGTGTGAAAGGGGGGAAGATGGTGTCATGGAGCTGGTTACCACTGTAGGCGCTTGGGCTCACCCCTCAGAGGAACTGTGTAGAAAGCACCTCAGAGTTGCCATCCTAAAGGAAGGGAGGCTGGAGTGTTTGTTCACCAGCTCTTGTTCCCCTTCGCCCCCAGGATTGCGAAGTCCCCTCTACTTTAGGGACACTCCCGCACACATGTTGACTGCACTCCTGAGCTCTGGAGAGGCAGAGTGGAGACACTGAGGCACACAAGTGAAGTAGGGGGCTGAACACCAGGTCACTGTCCACCAGAGGACACTGGAATGAGGAGGGCGAAAGGGCATGTGAGGCGACTCAAGGCACAAACAGTGACTGCTACCACCCTCTTCAGTGAGGCCTGATCTGAATCCTGCAACATCTCCCTCTCCTTCTCAAAGGTGTCTCTTTCCTGCTTCCACCGTCTAGCTAATATTTTTGCTCCCCCTGCAATGACTCCCATTTTAATCTGAATCGGAAATAATCCCGCCATCTTTCAAAGCCCAGCTTCAAATCCTACTTTGGGGAAACAGCATAATGGCTTGGAGGATTTGGACTTTGGGTTCCAATGTAGGTACCCAGTCCAGCTATGCCTCTTCTAGCTACCTCAGAGCTGAAGAGCTAACTTAGGGTCTCAGAGAGGCAAATCCCCTCGCAGAACACAAACACATGGGAGTTTGGCTCCACTAGAGCCTCTGCTGAAGACAAGATGTCCTCCTGCACCAAAGCTCTCCAGGAAACAAGTATCCAGAATGTTCCAGCCAGATGATCTCTGCTTTCGTGGAAACAAGAAAATGCCGTCATAGGAGAAAGAAATGAGCGCTGGAAAGAGCAAAACAGGCTTTGGCAACTAGACAAAACCTGTCTCCTCCACAGTCCTTTAGCAAGGCTCTCTGTCCCCAAATCCCCTCCAAATGGCCTGTACGTAATCCACTGTCCAGTCTCTGTGACCAGAGTCAAAGATATTTAATCACTCAATCCAAGCAACCACCCAACCTGCACTAAATGCTGGTTGCTTCCAGCAGATAATGGATGATAAATTTTTTTTCATCCATACAAAAACAAATGAGAGAGACAGGTGGAAGATTTTACTTTCACTCCAAAAGGGAAAATGTCTGGATTTGACATGCTGGAGATACGTCAGGTATGTGCCACTGGCCACATTGTGTAAATGTCATCTTCCACTCACCACAGAGGATAAAATTGTACAACTGACACTACCTCTCAGCTTGAGAGTTATTCCCCGCAAAATGACAACAAATAATTTTATCATAAACAAGTCAGCACAAAAGTCCTCCCCTCCTAATTTAATTTCAGCAGAAATGACGCTAATCCTTTAATTATGAAGCATGTTTATCTGTCAAACTGACTTTCTGCTAAAAAGTACTTTGCTATCACAAGGATTGTTGATAAATATCTGCTCAGAGAATTTATAGCATTACAGAAAAATTCCCTTCTTAAAAAAAAAAAAAAACAGCAGAGAGTGGAAAAGTTAATCCTTTTAAGAAAGAAAGTACCATACAGGCCTAGTCATCAACAAGCTCTGACCTTGTGCCAGCTTTTTGGTCCCAAAAGGCCATTGGGAACAGGGTCTCAGCACTGAGCAGTCATGTAGTCAGCTACAGAGGGTGAATTTCCAAAAGGGAGTTTGAAGAGGAACTAAATAGGAGCCACAAGTAAAGTGTCAGATTCTGCTGAGGAATGACTTGCTGAAGGCCTCAAGAAGGAGCAACTCATGGCAAAGTAAGGCTGAGTGAAGGATCCCATATTATCCCTGGAAATGGGACTGCTGGGGTTCTGGGGGGAATCAGGGGTCTGAGTCCCGGCCATGCCACTTGAGAGCTGCATGATGCTGGCCAAACCCCAGAACCATAAGAAAGTTTCCAAAAATAGGAATAGCAACCTCCACCTTACAAAACTATCGTGAGATTTAATGAGACCGTGTGTATAAACACACTTTGCAAAGTGCAAAATAAATACATGATATAGTAGAATATTAGCAGGTTGCTCTGTAGACCTATGTCTAGAGGTAACAGAAGCCCAGGTGAATAATTTTATCTCATCTATTCTACCCCATTTCCCACACCACCCGATTCCTCCAACTTCCATGGAAAATCCAATCATAAGCAAAAATAAGTAAATCTTTCCAGTACTAGAGCCAGGAATGGACAGGTCAATGGAATAGACTAAAATGCCCAGAAAAAAAAAAAAAAGACAAGATAAAGGCATTTCAGATCAGTGAGAAAAAAAGATGAAGTGGGGAAAACTGGTCATAAATAACAAAAAACAATTAATTCACTCACTTTTTGAATCAAGTTAATCTTAAATAAGGTTAAAGACTTTGCCATAAAAGTATTAAACAAGAAAAAGTGTGACTAAGCATAGGATCTTGCTGAGGATATTTAAGCATGATGAAAAAAAGACATCATAAAAGACAAATTAATAAATTCAACTGCAAAAATTGAAATTCACTACAGGGGGAATTGTGTGTGTGTGCATGTGTATGCACCATAACAGAAAATTAGTATAAAGAATCTTCTTTTTTTTTTTTATTGAATTATAGTTGTGTACACTAGTTCAATCATGGGGTACAGTGTGGGGCTTCACATGAAATCTGAGATATTTTTATCAACCTGATTGACATACCATTCATGATATTTTGTCATTTAGTATATGAAAACATTTTTGATCCATATTTAGAAGTTTTCTCCTGACCCTTCGAATATGTACTAATTGCCACAAAACAGTCTGCTGAGACTTTAATTGCACTTGTATCTAATCTGTTGGGGAATTTGTGGAGTTTTGACATCC
>CAUYON010138752.1:0-23822 GCA_963573935.1 Arctocebus calabarensis
TGAATTCAGGGAACTTTATTGATGTTACATGACAAGGTGGAGTTCCCCAGGCCCCTCCTGTTCTTTAGGGGGTCTGGTGTGGAAACTGTGTCAAGGGGAGATTCTCAGTGAGGTAAGGGACTGAGTAGTCCCAGGCACCCCAGCAGCTAAGGGCCTTTCTCTTCTTTTCGTGCTCTGTCTGGGACTGGTGGTCTGGGGGTTCTTACTCCTTTGTAGGCATGTTTTAATTAATTAATAGCATTTCATTATTCCCTTCTCAACACCTTGGGGCTCTAAAGATCTTAATATGATCCTGCTATAAAGTCACCAGCAGTGTTTCCTCTTTTCCTGCTTCTGCAGGGATCAACTCTGACCACATCCCTCCCAGAGGTGAAAGGGAGGTGTTCAAGGCTAGTAAGATGAGGGGATACGGGGACCACTGGCAATGCAAAGGTCTCCTACAGAAGCAGATGGAATGGCAGCCTTTCAATACAGAATGAAAATGTCATCCAGTTTCCAAGCTCCTGCCCTGTGTCCATGCTAGTCTCCACCTATCTAATCTTTCTTCACTGGCTCCATGACTAGGCCCAGACTGGCATTTTGGTTTTAGAAGACCAGTCCATGATCATCTCTTTGTAATGGGTTTGTGGTAGTTTCAAGGAATGAGGCAAACCACTTAACCCCTCTAAGCCCATTTCCTTATTTACAAAAGGAAATGGGCAAAATACCTATGTGATGGGCTGTGGAGGTCCAAATGGCAGAAAATGTCTGGCACATGCTGCATGAATCATTGCTGTTTGTACTGAAAGTCTAGGCATCTCAAAGCAGAGGACAAGAGCCCAGCCCTCCACCAGGGATTAGCAGCTGGGTGGCACTGCTAAAAGTGTGCATGGCAGTCCTTAGCCCTACACACAAACGTGACCAGCACTGCAAACCAGATAGAAAGGAGTGATTGCTGTCAGGAAAGGGGCAAGGACCAGGAAGACTTCATGAGAAAGGTGTCAGTAGAGCCAGGTGTTTACAGATGATCAGGATTTGGACATTCAGAGGGCAGAGGAGTATACTGGTGGGAGGAGGAACAGTATGAGCTCATGCACAGGGGAGAGAAAATGCAAGGTGTATTTGGCAAGTGGCAAAAATATTAAGCTGGAATTAGAATGCACTCCTAATTTTTCTGTTGAAGTCATAGTGCTGCTTGTTCATTCATTCACTCAGCTCATGTGAGCACCGGGTTAGGCAGAGATTTGGTCACTGCTTACAAGTTCATGTTTGGTACATAGTAGAGGAGAAAGACAAGTCATGAGGTTGCTGGAAAGAGCCTAACCTAGGGTGTTTGAGTGTGGACAAAATGTGTTTACTTAGCCTCAGGGGTCCTCTCTTTAAGGGACCCCCCAAGGCCCGAGGGCCTTGTTTTTCCTCTGGCCCAAGTTTTCAGAAGTAAGGTCTATTAACTGCAATTGGTTATTTTCCTTTTAAAAATATTGTTCGGCTCAGCTCCTGTAGCTCAGCGGCTAGGGTGCCAGCCACATATACCGGAGCTGGTGGGTTTGAATCCAGCCGGGGCCTGCCAAACAACGACAGCTACAACCAAAAATAGCCTGGTATTGTGGCAGGCCCCTGTAGTCCCAGCTCCTGGAAAGACGGAGGCAAGAGAATCGCTTAAGCCCAAGAGTTTGAGGTTTCTGTGAGCTGTGACGCCATGGCATGCTACTGAGGGAGACATAGTGAGACTCTGTCTCAAAAAAATTAAATAAATAAAAATATTGTTCCTATTTCTCCTACATAAGGAAACTAGCTAAGAGTTAAGATACATATTGTTTGGGTTCTGTTGAACATACATATATAGTTTGCTATCTCTTCTTTCTGTGTAGCTAGGTCATCACTAGCCAGAAGTACTGTTGAATGAGAAAACAGCTTCTAGAAATATTCTCTCGTCTGGGTGGTGCCTGTGGCTCAAAGGAGTAGGGCATCAGCTCCATATACCGGAGGTGGCAGGTTCAAACCTGGCCCCGACCAAAAAAAAAAAGAAATATTCTCTCACCCACAATGCTGGCTCCCTGGTCCTGTGACATTAAGAGATAGGGCCAGAGGCTGATCTAAGATGGAGAAGTGTCCTGTGGTGCTGCCACCACATGTGGGTGGGTGGTGGAGGTGAATGAAGGTCTGAAGTGCATTCGACCAGAAACCAAACTGTGAAAAAAATCTTCCTCATTGTATGTTTTTCCTCAAATCTGATAAAAATCTTAAAAATGCATGGGACATTATCAATAATAAGTTATGTAGCTAAAACTAAAGTCTTCTGAAGTATCTGTAAAAAAAAAGAGAAATTTTGCCTTATCTTGCTAGAGAAAAAGACTCAATTATTTTTATATTCTTTATGTTCTCACCAGGATATCCGTGCCTCTCATTCGCTGAAGGATGGGCAGCCACATGCTCTTCCTTTCCTCCTTCTCAAAATAAACTCTGGTTTCTCCAGTTCCTTCCTGCACTGCCTAAAAATTGAGGCTTAGAGCCCCACAGCTTGGAGACCTCCAGTGATGAACCCATATGATTGCCTAGATTCGAGTAGAGGTTTGTCATTGATCAACTGGGTGGCCTGAGGCAAATCATTCAATCTGAGCTTCTATTTCCTCATCTGGAAGATGGGGACAATGGCAATGCCCATCTGCTAAGCCTGTGGGGAGGAGCAAATGAGAGAGAATGTAGAGAGAACACCCGTAATGTGGAGCAGCACAGTGAGCCGGGCACATGGAAAACCTAATAAATGGTAGCTATTAGTATTATTATTATGAGACATGGTCAGTGAGCACAATGACTACAGAAGCATTCTGGGAGAAAGCAATTTCCCCGTGTGGCCCAGCAGACATCAGTTATTTTTACTAGTCACACACAGACCCAGGTAAAGGCATCTCTTGCATTGCAGAGCGCATTAGGCCCATCTGTGATGGCATGCAGCTACGATGCACCTGCCGGCATTTCTGTGGCCTGTTTTGCCCTAGCAGGGTTGGGTGCCTCCATGACTGGTCCTCATCCTGTCACACCTGACAGGGACAAGTCTTCACACATCATCTTTTCCCCTTATCCCTCTGACTCAGTCCACAAAAGCTGAGGCTGACACATTTCTCCATCCCTCTCTCTTTTTCTCCCACCCATCTCTCCTGTTTTGTCCTCACACATATTTATTGTGCTAGGCACCATGGTGTATTCCATGATTCTAAGGTTTTAGGAGACTCACAGTAAAATTTCAAAAAAAGTTTTGAAGGGGACTGTCACAGGGTTACGACATTTTATTTTGTCAAGTAGAACATTAAAACACAGCACACACACACACACGTGCACTCTATTACCATCATTCTATCAAAGAAATGTTATTTTGGTGTCCCAAACTAGGAAGGACATAGTCTTTAGAATAAAAGAACAGTCATTTATATGGAAAACATTTAGTTTTTAAAAGAACACAAGCCTTTTTAATTTTTTTTTCTCATTTTGCCATGAGCCAGTAAAAACTGTGGGCACCAGATCTCAGATAAATGTTGGAGAAGCAGTGTAGTAAAACCAGGAATAATATAACAAATGTTTATTGAGTGCCAAATGTGTACCCTGATAGACTCTACCACTTACTGTGTGACCTTGGGCAAGCTACTGAACCTCTCTGAACTCTAATTCCCTCAGGGACTCTGATGCTTGTTGATCTCTGATGCTTGCTCTGATCAGGGACTCTGATGCTTGCTCTGCAGAGTATTCAGGTCTTCTTTGGCATAGAGAAGATTAGTGCTGTGCTGGATGCCTAAGAATCACCTGGGAAACGTGTTAAAAATTGAGATTCTCAGTATGACAAGGAGAGAATCTGATACAACAGGTCTGCGGCAGAGCCCAAGAACCTATGCTTTTAAAAACAGCTCCTGCTAGATCAGTGGTTCTCAACCTTCCTAACAGCCGCAATGTACTTTTATTGTTAAAAACAGGTTGCCACCCACAGGTTGAGAACCGCTGTGTTAGATGTTTCTGATGAGCGGCTATGTTTGCTGTTGGTGTGGCTCCTGACTTTTGGGTTGGATATTCTGTCTACTCAATGTATGAGAATGTCTGGTGGATTGTTTCTAGAATGGACTCTTAAAAGCCCTCCTGAAAGGTCTGAGGGAGCTCTGGGAGGAATCCTCTTGGCTGTTTAACTACCTCCTGCCCATGCTCTCTCCTTCTAGCACCATCCTCCAGCGTACTACCACCTACCTATGCAGCTCTATCAAGAAACCCCAGGGTTATTTTGAATATATTTCTTTCTTTCCCTAATCCCCCAGCCCCTATGTCATTCCCAGTTTAAAACTGTCTGCCCTCCATCTCCACTGCCCCAAGCCTGGCCAAAGTCACCATCATCTCTCTAGTCTGTGCTTCACACTGTGACCTGAGTCACTTTTAAAATGACTGTATAGTGTCTTTCATCCAATTCAAACCTTGCTGTAATGGCCAATGCACATAAGATAAAAATCTAAAGTGCTTGATGTGCCCCAAAGTCCCTGCATGGCCTGGCCTTGGTCCATGCCTCCAGCCACAACTTGCACCTGCCTCCCTTCTATTCTCTGGGATCTGTTCATTCCTTGGGACCTTCAGGTATGTCCTTCCTTGTGACCACAGCCTTCTTCCTCTCCCTGCCTCCTTGACTGAAATAACTCCTCCACATACTCATCCCTGTTATAGAATCCTATTAGCATCTTCCCCCTTTTCTTCAAGTCACTTATTTCAATTCAAATGTATGTTTTATGTGTGTGTGTGTATGTGTGTGCATGTTTTTCAAAATACCTGTGTTCCCAATGTTTTGCTCACCATTATAGCTCTAGTATAATGCCTGGACATAGTAGCCACTTAATAAACACATATTTATTCGGTGAATGAATGAATGAATGAATGAATGATTAAAGATATGGACTCACATCCCTAGAGAAGGATAAGCTCCTTCTCATTTTTCTCTTCTGGCTGCGGTGACTGGCAAGGTGCCCAATCCTGAGATCCTCATGTCGGACACAGTATTGGAGTGTGGAGATCATTTTGCCTTGAACTAGAACATGCGTGGCCTGCTCTGACATTTCACGTGTTGGTCTTTTTAGGAAGTGGAAGAAAGACAGGGTCTTGCAACAGAAGCATCATAATTAGCTCTTGACAGGATGGCTCTGGGTTTCCTGAGACCATTTGCTGTGAGAACAGGTGGCCACTAGAGAGCAAAAAAGGCTACACATCTCTCTGTTGCAGTGGAGCCAATATGGGCCTGTTTTGACAAACCGTATTCAACTCTTGGCCCTATCACTTACCTGCTGTGTGAACTTAAGCAAGAAGTTTAACCTCTCTGAGCTTCAGTATATTCATCTGTAAAAAGAGAGTAGTTACTTCCCCTCATCAGGAGTGCTGTGAGGCCTAAGGAGATAATGTCTGAAAGAGGCTAGCAGAATGGTGCGTAGCATGTCCAGTAACAGTGTGATCTTGCTAGACTGTGAGCTTCCTGCAGTCAGGCTCACGTCTGTTTTAGATCAACAACCCATTGTCTGGTACAGTGTTCAGCACATAGTAGGTGCTCTAGGAAGTATTTATTAGGGATTTAATGCACGGTCAAATGTGTTTTACCTCAATAGGATTTCTCTCTTCCAGAAAGGATTCCCCGTGTGTAAAAATATCCCCCTTACCAAGTACTCAAATGAATTGTTTTCCTTTTGGGTGATTCTAATCCCTTGTTTTGAAATCTCAGAGCTGGAGGATTAACTTGTATATTTGTCAGGTGGCTCTATCTTGAATCTTTTCTGAGACCCTCACTGTTCCTTGAGTCCCTTGCCTCTTGAGCTTGTGGAAGTGGAAATTCATCAGCCCAAATTTGAATAAGAAGGCCAGAAAATTGAATCAATGGAGAGAGGAATTCCTAGTTGGTTCCGGTACTACAGAGAGCATAACTGCTTCTTTGAAATTGACCTTCATTTATTTAGAGGGGAAAGCAGTTAGTTCAATAATGGCTTCCTGGTGCCTTTCAGCATTTTAAAGACAGAAGAAAGATTTGGAGCAAGGCAAGGTTCCAGTGTTTTCTAAACAACTCACTAAGTTCAGCTACTAGTTGGCTGCCCAGCTCTTTCTGCAACCCATCCCCGCCTCAGCTCCCCACATGCTACAGTGCACATCCTTAATAGCTCACCCACTTCTTGAGACCCTGACCATGCCTTTTCCAGGTGAGTGGTTGATGGTCTTCATTATAATGCTGGGCAGCTGAAGATTCTCTTGGACATCTTGTCCATGGCCCATGCACTAGAAATACTAGTATATTCTATTCCAATTATTTCCTGTCCCTCCCTGGCCTGATTTCAGGGGCCAAATAGAAAGGGCCTTGTTTGGTGGAGTCCCTCCATACTCCTAAGTAAGTGAGCCCTGGCCCCTGGTTCCAGTTGGTCTGGGGTCACAGGGGAAGTGTGGGGAGGAGTGTGTGTAACAGGATGTTACAGGTTACATACACGCCCCAGGTGTTAGGGGAGCGAGATCTTAGAAGGGCACAGAGCATAGTAGGGAATGAGAGGCCTCTGTCTACAGGCAGCCCAACTCTGCTCCCAAAATAAAAATAAAGGATTAAGGAAAACAAATGGGGCCCCTGTCCAGGATCCTGGAGGGGGCATGTCTATTTTCCCTCCTCCCCCGGAGGAATCCCAACCCTTCTCTCCCACAGAGAAAACAAACACAACTATGGAAATCTCATGCCATCCAGGCACCTGAAAGTCTATCACCTATTGAAAGTTGCTTGTACCTGCACTTCTCTGCTTGCCAAGCACTGTCTTCCCCCAGATCTGCCTCCTTTCCTTATGGGTGAAAAACCTTTATGGAAAATTTAGAATTTGGAATCTTCTTCAGATTCCAAAGGAGTTGTTGTTTTTACGTGATGCTACTTATTATTATTTTTTTATTATTGGGGATTCATTGAGGGTACAAGAAACCAGGTTACACTGATTGCGTTTGTTAGGTAAAGTCCCTCTTACTACATGATGCTACTTTTATTTGGGTGTTATTATATTTCAACTCTGAGGAAGTAGAAACCCACATTTCCATTTTTCTGGAATACTCTTTCTGAATTATGAAGAAAACATTAACTAGGCCCCTTTTCTATGTGAAGCTCTTGAGTATCTTTTGGAGTCCATCCCAAACCCAAGTCCTGTACTGACTTCCTCACCTGTTGGATTTCTAGGGAGGAAGGACAACACATTGGGACATCTCTGGGATATCATGGCATGGATAGTCAGAATGCTGTTATTTCAAGGAGATGAGAAACTAGCTCTGATAGCATCAAGGTGGCAAGAACCTTTTACTTTCTATTCTCTAGAAGCCCAGGACTCAAGGTGTTAGGGGGGCGAGATCTTAGAAGGGCACAGACAGAGAGAGAAGTAGGAGTGAGGTGAATGAGAAGAAATTGAGGGTGGCTTGATGAATTGAAGGGCAAGTTCCAGAGAGAGGCCATATCATCCCAGACCACCACGTGGTTGGGAAAGTTTGGAGCTGTGGAGTATTGAGAACTTTGGCATCCAGGATGCTGGAGTCTGAAGGGAGAGATTCGCTGGTCAGTGATTCTCAAAACCTGATCTGTAAACTTTAAGATCACCTAGTAGTCTGATTAAACAGGCAGATTCCTGGAATCTCTCTGATTTGCTGGGAGTTGGGCCCAGATAGCTACATTTTTATCAAGTTTCACAGGTGATTCTGATATTTATTAAAGTTTGAGATCTCTTGATGTAGTTAGTCCAACCTTCTTGTTCTCCACTTGTGAGATCTGGAGCCCAGAAAGGCAAAGCAAAAAGCCTAGAGTCACAGAGCCCATTAATGGCAAAGCTCAAATGAGAAATCTATTGCTTCTGACCACCACAGCAGTGCTTTTTCCAATTCAACCTTCTGGAAGCCTCCTTACCTGTTTGGAGCTGATCCCTTGCCTCCTAAAGCCAAACCCTGCACCTTTGATCCATTCCTGCATCCTGCCAGGGCCCTCTCCTTTCTGAGTATGCTCTGGTTACAGCCTCTGCAGGCTGGCAGGCAGGGGCAGAAGGAAGAAAAGAAAGACTCAGTTCTCTTCTGAGCATTTAGTAGAATATGTAGGATGACAAATGAGTAAAAAAGGAGGAAAAACACATTTATACCCATGCGAAACTGGGGTTTGGTTTGTAGTACCCAAACAGCTAATTATGATTGAGCATTTGCTATGTACCTGATACTATACCAAGTCTTTTCCATGCCTAAGTGCAAACCCCATGGAACACATATTAATTAGCCCCATTTTGTAGATGAAGAAACTGAGGCTCACATAGGAGTGTTCATATGCCCAAGGTCATGTGGCTAATAAGAGGGCAAATCACTTCCATGTACAACCAAGAGCTTTATGATGGCCCAGTGCAGTGTGAGCCGTCATCTGCTGTTAGTCTAGTAAGCCTGCCAAAGGACCCTGAGACCTTGGGAAAGGAAAGCAGGCTTCTCTGTGGTGGGATGTGACTACTCCTGGGGGTTTGAACTTCAAACCCTTTCCACTTAACATTTACCATTGAAAATATTTTTGAAAGCCATCAGCCCGCAAACCTGCCTTAGAAAAGAGGATATGGAGAGTAGGTTAAATAGCTTTTTAAAAAATATCGCTGTATATTTCTTTCTGCATGAAAACTCTTGATATCAGTTTGCTTTCTTTCCACCACCCTTTTTCTCTTGAAAGCAATATTTTTCCCCCAGAATTTTTAGTGACATGAGGGATTTGGTTATGTTCAGTTTTTCTAACCCAGCATCACTGCAGGCATATGTAGTCTGTGGCATGTAGCAGCTGTCACCTCTCCTGATATCATGGCACAAAACTGCCATGATCACCTCCTTCCATTCATTTTTGTGGTTCCCCAGGGATATGAGACAAAATCAAAGCACATTAGTGCCTCAGAGGAGGGACATGGGCTTCCTAAGCTATGTGGAGATACCTCCTTTGAGTTAACCTCCTAACCAGACCTTGGCTTCTCCCTTAGAAAAAATCAGGCAGCTTTTTGAACCATTCAGTTAGTACGACCACCAAACAAAAAAAGGTGGGCATAGTTTTGTAAGAAGAAAAGAATGCACTGAATGACTGAATCCCATCTTACCAGGATTTGGTGTTTGTCAGTGAAGGTGAGGGACAGATTTAATTCCGGGCATTCCATGAATCACTAGACTTAGGAACATTTTGGGATGAAAACTAAGAATCTATGACCCTATAGTCATCTTCTTTTTCCAACCTCACACTTTAGATAATTTAAAGGCTGGTTGGAGGTTTGTAGCTATAACATGCTCACATTAAGTGATCATAATGGTAGTTCATTGACGTGACAGCCATCAGTGAAGGGAGGAGGGGGAAGACTGCAGCTTCTGCAAAGCGCTTGAGAAGTGTGGCCTCTGCAAAAGCCCTGGAAATGCTGAATGAATACTGGCTGTGTGTGAGCTGCCTCCCTGCTTCCCAAACACCGTGTCTGCAGTAACTACAAACTATTTTGTATGCTGCGTTAGTGATGCTGCCTTAGCTGACACATCATTACTACCAAAATAATGCTGGTGTGATGTTCAAGCCCAATGTCCTTTTAAATTATTAAACCGAGGCTATCAAGTGAGTCATTTCACATACCAGATTTTTCTCTTGTGGTTCTATTTCTAGTGGCTAGTACCTTAGCCACTAACACCTGAGTTGGTTCTTAGCCAGCTCCTGAATCTGCAAAGCCTTTGCAGAACAAACAATATTATTCAATCTCCAAACACACACAGGCTGCCTAAGAAACACAATCCACAAAAAACTTTAGAGTAAGTTCATCAGGAAACCCAAGATTTGAAAATGCCCAGTTCCTCTCTGCCAGTCCCCAACTTACCAAGTGGTAGAGCAATGAAGAAGGGAAGCCAACACAAGATGAACATGCCGACCACAATGCCCAAGGTCTTGGCTGCTTTCTTTTCCCTGGAGAACTTAAAAAGTTTCACAGCTATGGAACTCCTAGGGTTGTGGCCCTTAGCTTTGGTACTGCTGAGGGTGTCCTCGTGAAAGTTCTTGGAGTGGATCCTTAAGGTCAGCTCCTTGGAATTGGACATCTCTTTCATGACTCCGGCCTCCAGGTTCTTGGTGGTTCTCTTGGCAACGACGTAGACGCGGCAGTACATGACCAGAATGACCGCCAGAGGGATATAGAAGGAGCCCAGGGAGGAAAAGAGGGCGTAGAAGGGTTCTTCAGTGACCCCGCATTCCTTGTCATCATTGGGAGCTGGTTCTTTCCAACCAAGGAGAGGCCCGATGGAGATGACCGTGGACAATACCCAGACACTGAGGAGCGCCAAGATGGCCTTCCTTCGTGTAACCAGCGTAGGGTATCGCAGAGAGTAGCGCACCCCAATGTAGCGATCAATGGAGATGGCGCACAGGCTAAGAATGGATGCTGTGCAGCACAAGACGTCCACGGCCGCCCAGATGTCGCAGAAGATCCGTCCTAGCACCCAGTAGCCAAGCACCTCCAGGGCAGCGGAGAAGGGCAGGACCGTGAAGCTCAGAAGCAGGTCGGCGATGGCCAGGTTGACGATGAAGTAGTTGGTGGGCGTCCGCAGGTGCCGGTTGCAGGCCACGGACAAGATGACTAGGATGTTGCCCACGATGGCGAAGAGGATGAAGGCGCCCAGCACCAGGCCCACAGAGATGGCCCTGGTGATGTCCAGCTGGGGCAGTGTGGAGTTGCTCGAGGTCTGGTTGATGCCAGTGAAGTTGGCATTTTTCAACTCTCCCCAGTGGGCAGGTGCTGATGTGTTGTGGCCGGGGTCCAAATCGGAATTCATTTTAGAGTCTGCCCTCCATAGCCAGGGGGGTGATTGGGCGCGAAGGGCTGCGGCGAGGGCTCCTCAGCTGCCCCGAAACTTTGCTTCCCCGGTGGTCTTCTCAGAGGCGTCCTCCTGGCGAGAAGTCATCTCCCCGGGCAGCCCAGCCCGGCGGCACGTCTCCTGCCTGCACCGAGCGGCTCGCTCGCCTGTCAGCGGGAGGAGGAGGAGAGAGGGGACCGCGCGGCAGCTCCAAGTTTAATGGTCCACGTCAGGCGCGCCGGCTCAGGCTCGCGGGGAGCCGAGCGGAGGAGGGGCGCGGGGCAGGGGCGCGCGGCTGTGCGGGCTGGCGGCTGGTCTGCGCACCGCGGCGCCTCCCCGCCCGGCCAGCGCCGAGGAGGGTCTGCTTTCCATGAGCCACCTCTAGGCTGACTGCGCGGCGGTGACATCAGGCGGGGGAGCCCGGCGCCCTGACTCAGCGCGGCACTAGGGGGCAATGCGGGTCCAGCCAAGGCGCCCGCAGCCCCGACGCGGTTACCGTAGTCAGCCGGGAGGCCGGCCGTGCCCCCGCCTCTCCCAGGACGAGCCCTCTGCGGGTCTGGGCGTGGGGAAAGGTACCGGGAGGGGAGATCCCTGGTCGCCCACCCCGAGGTGTCCTACTGGGATTATTTCCCTCCTGTCTATTCCTTTATTTCCAAGGTGGTGTGGGGGTGCCTACCTTTAATAGGAGGAGCCTGGAGTCAGGCCCAGTATTTAACCGGGATTTGTAATCTGTCTGGCTCCTCAGAGAGGAAAAATTCTAGGGTTAGGAAGGTGAGAGGGAGTTGAGTCAGGTTTGAGACCGGTCCCCATCTTTTATCTCCCCCATGCAAGCTCTCTGGTTTCAATAAAACCTGGCTTCTCTTCATTCGTTCATTCATCCACTCACATGCTCACTCATTCATTAAAGGAATAGTGGTACTGAGTACTCAGCTCTGATCTAGGTGCTGCGGGTGTAGCAATTGAACAAAATAGACAAAGACTCCTGCCCTCTGGGAGCTTCTGTTCTAGTGATAAGAGAAAGAGAAAAATAAAATAAATAAGCAAATGACTAGGTGTGTAATATGATAACAGGTGTGTGTGGGGGAAAGTAAAATAAAGAAAGGGAAATGCAGTGGGGCGTGCGTATGTGATTCGAACTTGTAATTGGGTGCTTGGAATGTCACTGGAGTGATATTTGAGTGGAGACCTGAAGGAAGTGAGGAAAGAAGCTCGCTGGCTCTACGGAACTAGGGAGTAAAGGGAATAGGAGGTCTCTAAGCATCTGGGGGCGGGACTTAGGGGATCTTTGGTTGTTTGCTTAATTTTTCATTCTTGTTGGGCATTTAGCTATAGGGACACATTCCCAGAGGTAGGTGAGTGGAGAGAAAGTTCAAAAAATGCCAAGGAAAACTGTATGTTTCTTTTATCCAGCACCTTCCTGTCCTAGACAGTGTGCTAAGTTCTTTTTGCATTTTTGCATGACTCTATGGGAGAAGAACTATTCTCATTATCATTTCTATTTTGTGGATGGCACCAAGGAAGGGAAGTTTAACTCTGTCCACGAAGGAAAGGAACTGGGAATTGAACCCAACTGCGGGTCTATTCCAAAGCTGAGCATTTAGCTGCTTTTTGTTGATGTTGTTCTTTTGCTTCAAAATATTAAGGAAGTAGAAATATTTTTGTTAAATGGTTTGAGTTGGGGCTATAAATGTGCCCATCACCCAAATAGCACTTAGCGGTTATGACACCCCTGGGGCAAGGTAGGGGATGGAAAGACCTTTATGGATGGAGCTGTCTTATGTAGTAAATTTTGGGGCCTAAGCTACTGGTGCTGGGAGGGGACTCCCATTTATTGAACTCCTTTGGAGAGCCAAGCAGTTACTCATTTTCTTTTAAGAAAGAAATTCTATCACAATTCTTTGATAGAAGCATAACCATTCTCCACTGACAGATGAAGAAATAGTGGTTCAGAGAGAGTTAGTTGATTCCCAAGGTCAAGCAGAAATGTGGCAGAGCAGTGGACAGAGGCAGCTGGAGATTGAACAGTAAAGTCTGACATCTCTTTTTCCTCTAGCCCCCGCAGCCTGCATTTCAGACTTCTCACCTCCCACCCTTGACACTGGTTATAACTTGATATTTAGCAGAGGGGAAAGTGGAGGCCATTGAGGATGGTTTATATCTCAGCTCCTCAACCTAAAGGTATGTTTTTAACCTCTTTTTACTTCTGGATTTTTTTTTTTGAAAGATGGCAGGTGATTATCATACACTTGTCTAAGGTTTTAATTTTCTCTCACCAAAATGCACAGACTACTCAAAATGCACAAAATATGGGCGGCGCCTGTGGCTCAAAGGAGTAGGGCGCTGGCCCCATATGTCAGAGGTGGCGTGTTCAAACCCGGCTCTGGCCAAAAATTGCCAAAAAAAAAAAAAAATGCACAAAATACACAATTTCACGGGGTGTCCCAGAGGTTAAGATACAGACATCTCTGAAAGTAAATTTTCTTTTTTTCTTTCAATTAAACTGGCCTAAGTTGTATTTGAAGATTTTAAACTAAGGTATTTATAGGTTAAAAGTGATTTAGATCTTCAAGAACTCTCCAGATGCTGCTTTGCTTATCTTTCCATTTTGGAGGTGACACAGGAAGCAAAGGGATTGCCAAACCATCATAGCTGGTCAGGTGCAGATCGAGTTAGCATATTCTGTTTCCCTGGCCCACAGGGAGGTTCTCCTTCCACCACTGTGGACACTAATGATTTGCTCAGTGGGGTGTGAGACTGTGGCTGCTTGGGCAATCCTCTGCCAGGGGTCTTTAATTGCACTAGACTGTTTATCGCAGCTCAATTTACAATTGCCAAATTGTGCAAACAACCTAAATGCCCACCAATCCAGGCATGGATTAACAAGCTGTGATGTATATATACCATGAAATACTATTCACCTACTAAAAAAGATGGTGACTTTACATCCTTGGTATTAACCTGGATGGAAGTGGAACACATTCTTCTTAGCAAAGCATCACAGGAATGGAGAAGCAAGAATCCAATGTACTCAATTCTGATATGAGGACAATTGATGACCGAGCACATGGTGGGTGGTGGGAAAATGGGGGAGTGGAGAGAGGGAAAGAGGAGGGGGTGGGGGAATCATGGTGTGTGACACACCTCTTAGGGGTTGGACACAATTAGAAGAGAGACTCTACCTAACAAATGCAAGCAGTGTAACCTCGTCCTTAGTATCCTCAATGATTCCCCAAAATTAAAGAAAAAAAAAAAAAGAAAAGGAGAGGTTGTTCTTAGTCCTGAGTGGCTCATGTCATGTACTTGTGGTCTGCAGATAAGGGCTGCCCCAGATGGTCTTTGAGATCCTCCAGGTTGTCATTTTCCCTTGATGGATAAAGTGCCCCCTGAGGCACTTGCTGCCCTTTCTCCCATGCATCTTCTACCATAGGGGTGGGAATGGGGTACCTGCCATATATTCAGTTACCATCGTTCCCAGATGTCTTCAAGTCTTGGATAATGGAGCTTCTCTTGAGCTGGTTTACTCCTAGGGGAGAGGGAGGAGGAGGAGAATGTTAATAATCTGGCACAAAGCTGGCAATTAGCACAAAGGCAGGGGAGGGAAAAGTTAGGACAGAATGAACAGTAAGCTCCAAATCTACATTTTTTGGTTGTGGTGGCCCATTTCTCATTTCTCTGGGCATTAATTTCACCAGCTATTGAACATTTAGTGACATACAGTTGAATTTACGGAGGCTGTGTCTACATAATCACAGTAACCGCTGCACTGTGAAAACTCAGACTATCAGACATTTTTCTATGGTGATAAAAGGCCAGGGGGAAAAAAGAGAGAGAATCTGAGATTCAGAGTTGGTTTATCCTTATTATGAAGGAGAATAGTTTGTTACCTTGATGAAGACTTATGCTGTGATTCAGATGTCAAGATGTGGAAGAATTTATTGAGCCAGATCAAGAAGTTCAAAATCCTGGCTCAGCGTGTGTGGCTTAACAGGATAAGGCACCAGCCATGCACACCTGAGCTGGCAGTTTGAATCCAGCCCGGGCCCTCCAAACAGCAATGACGGCTGCAACCAAAAAATAGCTGGGTGTTGTGGCGGGCACCTGTAGTCCCAGCTACTTGGGAGGTGGAGACAGGAGAGTTGCTAGAGCCCAGGAATTGGAGGTTGCTGTGAGCTGTGATGTCACGGAACTCTATCCAGGGTGACAGCTTGAGGCTCTGTCTCAAAAAAAAGAAAGAAGCTCAAAATCCTTGCAAATTTGTTGTCATTTACTGGCGTCTTCTGTAAAGACAAAACAAACATGCCACTGTAAGGCAAACAGGTATTAGCCTTAATAGTAGCCATGTAGCAAGACCCCACTCAGCAACCTTTGCTAATGGTCCTTTGCTGGTCTTCCTTCACTGGAGAAGCCTCTTAACCCCTCTGACTGATTTTTGACCCATGTACTTGACCATTTGTTTAGGTGTCAGAAGGATACAGACGATATTTCATTTTCTCGGCACTCCCTGGGGCCGAGCCAAGCACAGAGCTCTGACTCACTCGATGGTGGGGAAGAAGAACCTTTCCATTATCCATCTTATTGCATTAGAAGCCTAGGATGCTGCAAACTCCCATTTCTGTGAACCCTCTAAGAGAAACTGCCTCTAAATTCCACCTGTGGGAAACTGAGGCTAAGGGAGATTCAGGGATCCGCTTAGGGCATCTGTGGGAGGATATCTCTCACGTGTAGTTTTGCATGGTTGTCTCTCTCTAGCTCTGTCCAGTTTTCAATTAACCAAGCATGTTCTCTGTAAGGCAGCGTACTAGGTGCTGAGTCCATCAAAGATGAACTAAACTAAGCAAACAATAACCCAGCACTGAGGGTGCTATGGGAGATGATGAAAATAGTGGAGCACTTTTGGAGAGTACCTACTATGTGCCAGGTACTGTGCTGGGTACTCTGTGTGCATTTACTCACAGCTTCACAGCAGTTCAAGACAGGAATTATCTCCATTTTACAAACGAGGAGACTGAGGTTCAGAGAGGTTCAGTGACATGGCCAAGGCCATTCGGTGTGTAAGCACCATTGGTATTCAAAGCATTGTTGTTTGGCTCCAAAGCTTGCATCCTTCTCCCTACACCAGACTGGGATTTAAAAAAAAATAAGGCAGCAGAAGGCTGAGTGTTAGCCTAAAGGAACTAACAGCAGAAAACAGAATGTGATCAGGGTCTTGAGTGAGACAGAGGTCAGGGAGGGGATGGCAAGCTAGAGCTTTCTGGGGGGGAAGGTTCCACAGAGGAGCTGCTCTGGTTAGTCTTCCTGCCTCCCAGGCCAGCACTGCTTGGATTCTAATCCTGCTTCTACAATTTAATAGCTACTAATGTGACCTTGGGCAGGAAAGTAAAGTGATTAAGAGCCTAAACTCTGGCATTAGGGTTTATGTCCCAGTTCCACCAATTTATTAGCTGTGTGTCCTTGGGCAAATCACTTAACCACTCTGGACTCCAGTTCCCTCACCTGTGAAATGAGGATCCTTATAATCTCTACCTCTTAGGGCTGTGATGGGGATTAAATGTGACAGTGTGTAAGGTGCGTAGCACAGAGTGTGTGTAACAGTAGTATGATCAGCCAAGAGCTTACTAGTTGCCAGGCATTAGGCCTCCCAAGTGCCTTATGTACATTATCTCATTTAAACTCAATGATAATATTATGAGGTGCATGCTATTATTATTAACATGTTTCAGATGAGGACACTGAGGCCCGGAGTGGTTAAATGACTTGTCCAAGGTCACAGGGCTAGCAGGTGGCACAGCTGGAATACAAAGCATCCCATAAGTTAGGCTAAAAATGAAAAAGGAACCAGAGGAGTGAGGCATCTTTCCCATGAGGGGTGCTGGGATCTGTGGAGATTCCAAGAGGATTTTTACACCCTCTGTCCCCTGGTGGAAGATGAGAAGCACTCTTTCTTCTGAACAGGGGACATTGGCTATAGCAGAGGTGTTTCTTCTACCTCCAAAGGCAGCAGGTCAGAGGCTCCCAAGAGTGAGAAATTTCAGTTCCCCCTGGGCAAAACTGCTTTTCTGTCTGGTAATTATAGCCTCAGCCCTCTCTAGTAAGTAGAAAGTGCTCAGTAGCAGCCCTCTGCAGTAGGCTGGTGAGGATGGATTGCCAAGTCATCCAGGGACTGAATTCACATCACATTGTCTGGGGTGAGCCTTGGAGTCCTGAGTTGGGGGTTGCGGTGTGAGGGTATAGGTCCCCAGTGGTAGAACATGAAAGGCCTGCTATCTTTGGAACTGGAGAGCGGGTTTGGTTCATTCTCTCTTATGTCCCAGTAGCTATTCTGGAGGGGACAGCGAAAACAGGTCTCCAAAACCAATCCATAGTACTCCAGAGTTGAGGATGAAGTGAAGAATCTCCTGTTTTCTGGAATGACTCTGGCTGTGTCTCACCAGCTGTGGGCTTGCTGCTATCTCTTTGCCTAGGAATCTGTAGTGGGTCCAGAATTTCTCCACAATAGGTCTATAGGGTGTAATCTGATTTGAAGGTATATGTGCAGCTGTTTGCCCCATGACCTCAAGATAGATGTCATTGTCCACATCAAAGTCCAAGGGCAGAGAGCTGATGGAGATTTTATCGGGTCTAAAGTCCTCCCAAGCTGCCTTGGTATTACCATGACCAGGTTTACTTTCTAACCACATATCCTGAAATCATTAAAAAAACAATAACAACAACAAAAAATTCAACACAAAAGCTCTTATGGCAATAGGCTCCTTACAGCTGGCTTTTTAAGTCGCCCCTCTGGCTCCACTGTCATAAGTAAGGATGACAAACTATTAAAGTGTCAGAAGCAGAAAACTTTAGAGATCATCTAATCCAGGTTATACAAACTATAGCCTGTGGATCAAATCCAGCCTTGTGCCTGTTTTTGTAAATAAAGTTTTATTGGAAGGCAGCTATGCCTATTTGTTTGCATATTGTCTATGGCTGCTTTTATGCTATAATGGTAGAGTTGAGTAGCTGCAACAGAGACTATCTGTCCTGCAAAGCCTGAAGTATTTTTTCTCTGGGCACTTTGCAGTAAAAGTTAGTTAACTCTTCATCTAGTCCAATGCTTTTATTTTACACATAGAGAACACATAGGCTCAAAAAGGGAAAGAAATTTGCCTGAGGCAGAGCCAGCGTCAGTACCTGGGAGATTGACTCCACACCCACAACTGTTCCTGAGGTTGCTGTCGTTTGTTTCTGCGTAGGGCACAGGCTTTCAGTGTGAATCTCAGCTTTAGTTGACCAGATACGTGACAGTGGGCAAGCTATACAAACCTTTTCAGTCTTCAGTTTTTCATCTGTGCCCTGAGGATATTGCAATCTGTTTCTTGAGATAATGCACATAGTAGGTGGTTGTGAGAATTAAATGAGCTATATAGTCTGGTGAATACTTAGGCGGGGGCCTGGGTCACAAAAACACTTAGCAAAAGACCTCTACTCTTATTACAGTGATGTCCCCTGTAATTGTATATAAACGTATATGGTTTCTTAAGGGAACGGGCAATCTTTTACTGGTGGTTCTTAAACTTTTGGGTCCGAGACCTTATTGAGAATCTGCTGAAAGCAGTGGGTATGTTCTTTACCCTGCACTTTTCCTGAATTACTTACAGGGGCTTACTCAGTGCCAAGTTTCTGGCAGGCCCCTTGATATCCACCCTATTACTTCTTTTTGTTTGCTGAGCCTCTCTCTTGCTAACTCTCTCTACCTCAGTGTAACCCCTTTCACTTTGGAGCAACAGAACTAATCCAACATTGTACCATTTATCATGGAGGAAAAACAGTAAATTGATGCTGGTCTTCCTTGTCCTCCCAGAGTTTGTAGTCCAAGATGAATAACGGAAATGTGCAGCTGAGGATGCATAGAGAATAGTGTCTGACATTGAGCAGGGATGTGAGTTAAATAAAGAAAGAAAAAGTTCATGACACAGATCTCAAAATTCTCCATCCTTTCTCTTCTTCCTCTTTTGTGCTCTCTGAACCAAGCCATCCAATACTTTTGGGGGATTTTCACTTGTGGCCACTAAGTTCAGAAAGGTCTAAAGGAAGTGGTGAGAACCTTTTCCTAGGAGGCATCTAAAAATTGTATCTGGATAAATATGAGAGCCCAATTTTGGAGAGGACAAACCAGGGCCCAGGGGAGAAGGAAAGGAAGTGAAGTCTTAAGGCGGTTTCTGATTTTTCATCTCCATTCTCTGGCAGAGGTGACAGTGTGGGGTCCTGGGCAGAGTGAGGGCATGCTGGGGAAATGTCATGTGGCATCACTTTTTGGCCTGAGCTTGCTGAAGGGAGGAGGAAGGTGAGCAAGAGGCAGTATCCTTTGCCCCTCCTCATTTTGCATTAAGGAATGCACAGTCAGGAAATGCCCAACATTTCTCACATGTTTACTGGACACCAAATCAAAAGATTTGGAAGGTTGCTTTTGGAGTCCTGAAAAGATGAGAGGTAACAGAGGCAGGATCTTGGTTTTTCTGCCTCCTTTGGGGCTGCTGTACTGAGTGCTTAGGGAATGGGGAAGACTGGGAACTTCTATATAGGGGAACCTCGTGTGGTAGTTAGCTACATGGTGTGAACTTCAAAGTACCTGGAGGGCCTCCAAATAGCTCCCTTGCCTTTTTGAGTGCTATCCACGTAGGGGTAAGTATTGCCTGATTTCTCTGGTCCTTTTTGAATTAACTATGACTTCTTGAGTGTAGTTATGCAGAAGACGTTGTGCCAAGCTGCCAAGCTAATCCACATGCATTATCTCCTTTCAGCCTCCAAACCACACTTTTGTGGTAGATATGGTTACTGCCAATTCATGGGTGAGGAAACTGAGAATAAGAAATTCATTAACTTGCCCAAGATTATTCAGAGATGAATTAGAGCAGAGGCGATTTGCTTTCCACTTCCAGATGCCTCAAATGTGGCTACAGGCTGGCTTTGCTGCTAAACAAAACTCCTGGAATTTCTGGACAAGCGTCTGCAGAACAGAGAC
Source organism: Arctocebus calabarensis (assembly GCA_963573935.1). NCBI lineage: Eukaryota > Metazoa > Chordata > Mammalia > Primates > Lorisidae > Arctocebus > Arctocebus calabarensis. Next base: position 19,820 of record CAUYON010138752.1, read on the forward strand.
ATAGATCTAAGGAGGCAGAAGTCATCTGGGGCTGTGTGCTACTGCACAGTGCAAGTATGAACTCTTCTCTAGGGTTAAATCCAAAGATTAAATCTCTCCTCCTAACCCCTCCTTGGAGTCTCATGTATATCAGGTTTCTGCCTTAACTCTTCTAAGAAGGTTGGGAGATCTGATCCAATAATCACCTTTAGGGGCAGTGAAACCAACTGTTGGTTGGTGGTAACCAACTGTTATCTATCTCTGAGAGAGAGAGAAGAGAGAGAAGAGAGGGGAGAGAGCACAAGATAGAGATAGAGAGAGGAGAGAGAGAGAGAGAAGATATAAACTCCAAAGACAGCATGAGAGATGCCAGTTGGCCCTAAGGAAGTAGCTTATTAAACACCAGACTGGTTTTATCCAGATATATCCTATTCTATCTCCTGTGACTTCTTGGCTTTGTGACCTTGGGGAAGTTCCTTCATTTATTTAAACTTCCATTTGTTTATCTGTGAAATGGGGATTTTAATAATATTTTCCACATGGAGTTATTGTGAGGATTAAATTGAACTATGCCTGACACCTAGAAAGCTCTTAATAAATGTTATTTGTTGATATTTTTGCATAATCTTAAAAACACACAACAGATTTCTCAATATCTGGAGCATTTGGGTACAGATTTTCATAGTTGATCTCTCAGCCATCCTTCCCACCCTCTACTTACCAATTGATATAACTAATGCATTTTTTTCTGACATAAATTGTCCTAAAAAAAAGTGGTTGAAAAAGAACTATGCAAATAGCGATAGCTATCCTTTGTTGAGAACTTACTGTATGCTAGGTATTTCTTTCCTTTTTTTTTGAGACAGAATCTCACTATGTCACCCTCAGTAGAGTACTGTGGCGTCACAGCTCACAGCAACCTTAAACCCTTGGGCTTAAGAGATTCTCTTGCCTCAGCCTCCCAAGTAGCTGGGGCTACAGGTGCCCACCACAATGCCCAGCTATTTTTTTTTATTGCAGCTGTCATTATTGTTTGTCAGGCCCTGACTGGGTTCGAACCTGCCAGCCCTGGTGTATGTAGCAGGTGGCCTAGCAATTGAGCTACAGGCGCTGAGCCTCCTTGCCAGTGTCTAACCATTCCTCACACCTCTGCTCAAAGGTCGCTTTCTCAGGGAAGGCTGTTTTGCCCTCCCCATCTCAGTCTAAATGAGGCTCTTTTGTTCCCCACTGCCATAAAACCACATCCCCCCCCCATAGTATTTACCTTGGTTTGTGTCTACACACTTTTCCACATGATTATCTATCACTGTCTGCCCCCCTTCCTAGGCTTCAGGGTCAATGACGGCCGGGCAGTATTTCTTTCTGTTCATCCAAGGGCCTTGTAGTGTTTGGTGGATAGTAAGCCTTCAATAAATTACTAGATGGGTGAGTAAGTGAGTGAGTGAATGAATAGATGAAAAGGGTATGTTGATCTCAGTCACAACTGAAAGTTAAGGTAAAGCAAACTTTGTTAAACTTCATTCTGTTTTTGGACATTTTAAAGTTGTCATTCTCCATGAACAGAAACTTCTCCCAAGAAGACAGAAATGGCCAAGAAACACATGAAAAAATGCTCGTCATCGCTTATCATCAGAGAACTGCAAATTAAAACCACCTTGAGATATTACCTAACCCCAGTGAGAATAGCCCACATCACAAAGTCCCAAAGCTGCAGATGCTGGTGTGGGTGTGGAGAGAAGGGAACACTTATGTATTGTTGGTGGGACTGCAGACTAACACAGCCTTTTTGGAAAGAAGTATGGCGATTCCTCAAAGAGCTTTTATTTGATTCTGCAATCCCATTACTAGGTGTCTGCCAAAAGGAAAAAAAAATCATTTTATCAAAAGGACATATGTACATATCAGCTCCATTCATAATTGCAAAAATGCAGAAACAACACAAGTGCCTATCAACTCATAAATGGATTCATAAGCTGTGGTATATATATGCTATGAGATACTATTTAGCAATAGAAAAGATGGAAACTTTACATCCTTTATATTTACCTGAATAGATTTGAGAACATTACCTTCAATAAAGTATCTTAAGAATGGAAAAGCAAGCATCCCATGTACTCAAAACTATTTGAAACTAATAGATGAACAATTACAAGCCTATATAAGAGAAAAACACAATTAAATTCAAGATGGGGGTGGGTTCGGTAAGATCCCACAATGGATACAATGCAGGGGTATAAGGCACACCTCCTGGGCAAAGGACTCAACTACAACTGGGCCTTTACCTCAATTGCATATACTTTTATATTAATGTGAAATATAAAAAAAGTAAAGTTGTCATTCTTGCTTCTGGTCCAATCTTTTTGATTCTAACTGCTTGTCCCATTCCAGGAACTACAGCTTTCAGCAGACAGAATTGTGTAGGAGGAGGTTTGCTTTGTTTGATTGTCTGTCTGTTGGTATAATCTAAGTAAATTTTGTGTTGGGAATCTGTTTCTTCTATGTAACCTTCCCTTCTTTTCAACTAAAACACTTTTCCAAGATCTCAAAGCTCTCATATTGCCTCCAACCTCTAAAGATGACCTTTTCTTTCTTTTCTTTCTTTTTTTTTTTTTTTTTGAGACAGAGCCTCAAGCTGTCACCCTGGATGGAGTGCTGTGACAACACAGCTCACAGCAACCTCCAATTCCTGATCTCAAGCGAGTCTCTTGCCTCCGCCTCCCAAGTAGCTGGGACTACAGGCGCTTGCCACAACGCCTGACCATTTTTTTGGTTGCAGCCATCATTGTTGTTTGGCGGGCCCGGGCTGGATTTGAACCTGCCAGCTCAGATGTACGTGGCTGGCGCCTTAGCCCTTTGAGCTACAGGAGCCGAGCCTAAAGATGACCTTTTCTAACCTTCCAAATCTAGTCAAAGTGTATGGTCTAATGTTCTGTTTCCTCAAGGCCTGATGAGAGTTAGACACTCTTCAAGAGGATGAATTCCTGCCAACAATGGATAATGGCCTGATCTATTACTTTTCTTCCTCTCCTTTTAATTTTGAACTTAAATCACTTTCTTAAGTGCCGATGTGAGCGGGTCAAACCCTTGACTTTATGAAGCCCCCAAAATGCTGATGATAGGAGGTGGGGTCTAATGATTAGGAAATATTTATACTGAGTCCTGTGTTAGGATCTGAAGGACATAGAAGGATGAATTAAAAGTATTTCTTCTTGTAACATAGTTTCTTGTACCCTCAATGAATCCCCAACAATAAAAAAAAAAAAAAAAAGTATTTCTTCTTCTCGAGGACCTTTATCAGGAGGTGAGTCATGAAATCCTAATCAATAATGGTGTGGCAGTTAAACAACACTTCTAGAGACTTCAGTATCTAGTTAGTTGTCAAACAAAGGATGGTAACAAGAGCTATGAATTTAAATTAGACTGTGTGTCTGATCCAGTTTGCACCAGGCCTGACACATAGTGGGTTCACTCAGTAAGGTTAATTCTTCCCTTTAAAGGAGGGAGAGATTTTTCTGGGTCTCCATGGAGGAGGGTCTCTCTTTGAGGTCCTGGAAAGCACATTCCACTTGTGAAGAAATTTTTTCAACTCCACAGTTATCCCTATTTGCATTCAGGATTGATTTCTCTTTAAAAACAATTATTCTTTCTGCAGGTCTCCCAGAACCAAGTTTATCCACACTTTTTTTTTTTTTTTTGTATTTCCTGTGTGCACATAAGAGAGAGGAATTCAGAATCAGAGCTGTAAGGGAGCGCAGAAGTTGTGTAGCTCTTCCTTCATTTCACAGTTGGGGAAATGGAGACCAGAAAAATGACATGACCATGGTCACCTAGAGCCAGAATTGGAAAGGAGGCCTCTAATGACCAGACCTTAAAAAGAAATACACTTTTGTTGCCAATACGCTTAAGTTCTCTGTGTATTTTTGTTATTAAACCTTTGTCTGAGGCATAACCTGCAAATATTTTCTCCCATTCTGAGGGCTGTCTGCCTGCTACACTTACAGTGTTCTTAGCAGTGCAGAAGCTT